>JAUMHL010000017.1:11567751-11588384 GCA_032362345.1 Sandelia bainsii
CCTTACACTGTAAAGTGCCTTGAGATGACTTATGTTGTGATTTGGCGCTATACAAATAAAGTTGAATTGAATTGAATAAAGTTGAATCTAATTCTCATGCAGTATTGTGCTTGTGTTCAGCACACCGAGCTGTACTTCAAACCACTGAAGCACAGTGAGCTTTCACTCGATAGACCTCCCACAGGGCAGAATGCTGCACAGTACATGGTTGTCTCAGCTGTTAACCTTCTTCCTCTCTCTCCCCTTCTTCTCCTCTTCCGACATGTTCCATTGTGTCTGGGTTGACTGCTGCTTATATAGGCCTCTCGGTGGGCAGTTCAACAGTCAAGTATCAGAGTGCACATCCCCTGACACTGAAATCAAATGCCTTGTTTTTGGAATCTGCTGTTGGATCTCTGGAGAGCCAGACTACCTTCACTACATCCCACACACGGACAACTGGACAAACACAACCAAGCAGAAGAAGAGGAGAGGTGAAAGAGGGAAAAGTGAAGAAGGGACAGTAGTTCTTAGGAAGAAATAGAGAGAGGAATAAGAATGCAGAAGATTTATTTTTTCAAATGTACCCTAAAAAAAAGTTTGTAAAAATGAACTGTGCTCGTGGTGTCACTTATTGTCAACCTGGATCTCACACTAATCAATATGACACAGAGATACAGGGAAAAAACAGAAACATCACACTGTGACTGCCTCACGGGTCGAACAGCCATGAAAAGCTGGCTGATAACCTCATATGAGATATAATCACTTAGAAATGTCAGTCTTTTATTATTTGAGCCCAGAATAGGCTTAGTCTCTCAAGCCCTTTAAATCTCTGGATTACTCTATTCGTTCTAATTTAGATGTAGCCTCAAGCAGTGAACAGGCTAATTTCCTTGTGTGTCGAAATTAATGAAGAAGATAATTTGCTACAATAGGAGAAAACACACATGCAATCACATGAGCACCTACACTGGCATGACACACACACACGCGTGCGAAATCACACGCACAGAAACACTCACTATCCTTTAAATGAACCCCAGATGGGGTGAAGCAAGCTTTCTGCAGTTGAAACCAAAACTAGGTTAGATACATGTCTTGTACAAAAGGTTTTGGATTTCAGCTTGTAGAAAAAAAAAAAAGATCACTTCATAAGAAATTCATTCAAAACGACAGCTTAGAATTTCATTTATCTACTTAAAAATTTCTCTTTATGTTTTTTCAAAATTAGATAAAACACAGTTTTACAGTATCACATATAATGCTAATGAAGATATCACACACATGGCAAGGAAAAACTCAACTATTTATATTTCATGTAGCCTAAAAACTTGGTCACAAAATTGTAAAAGAATTCTTAAAACAGACAGAACAGGAAATGTAACTTTTTTTTTTGCAGTACGTCCCTGTATAGCGAAATATTTATGTTTAACATCCACTTTGATACAAACCCATAGAGCATAAAAGATGGCATCTAAAGTTGTTTACTCAGTTTTATCATAGTTTTGATCACAGAAAGAAATAGAAGCACAATAAATGAAACCCCTTTTTCCCAGTAGAAAAAGGGATTTTAAATGGCTTAAACTGGTCAAACTGAAACTGTTCATTGCAGACACTTCCAGGTTACACAGCACCAGTAGTGATTGGCCAGGTTCTGGTGGACTCTAGAGACTGTATGCTACAATACTGACTGCTAAAGAGAGAAACTGTCTACAACAGAAATTACTGCTGGTATGAAGGTGCTTAAATTGTGTTGATGAGAATAGGAAAGACGTGCAAATTAGCACTCTGATGTTCAAGCGTTTTCATAAGATGAAATCAAAGCTAAGTGACACAGATATATACTTTATTCAGCACGAAAGGCCAAGGCAATTGTCAGACCCTCCCACACCACCCCCCCACCACCCTCTGCAAATCGCCATGTGTTGCAGTGTGAGAAACGGCTGTTCCTATGGGAGGGGCAGCAGGCAGATAGCGCCCCTGTGCTGTCCCTCGGCGTCTCTCTACACACTTTATTCATCTATCCATCAAACATCTTACTCGGTCATATCCTGACTGGAAATTCACCCTCTTCTTCAGCACTGACACCAGCCCTCTTGACAATGGGTTGACCCATTTGCAGCCTTTGTTTCCTGCCTCATTACTTCTCATTTACAATGTAGTACATCCCAACAATCCCAACTAGAACATCTTCTCTTTTATTAGACTCTACGAGGGGTCGGAATGTCTTTAAGCACTGTATGCGTCCCAGCTTTCAGTCAGTAGAGACATGAAAACTGAGTAACCGATAAAATGTTTTGTATGTGTTCAGTAAGTTAATTCTAGTTGGAGTGCTCAGTATATTAGTTTGCTTTGCATGTTTGAAGAAATTACACTGATCTGATAAACCCAGATGGAGTATCTGACTTCCCCTACAAATCCTTTTTAGCAGTGAAAAACTGAATGTGTAGATGAAGATGGACAAAATGGGGAAAACAGAAATTAAGAAACGTGTTGAGGAAAAATCCATCTCAGAATTATGCCAACAAGTTCATCCTAATGTTGTTCACACCCAGCTGCCAATTGCTGTTTTTTGTGCAGTAAAGACTTTACATCAAGAGCAACGCATTGCACATTAATATGTAAACAATGACAAAGCACACACTGCTGCCTGGAAAAGCCTTAAATATGGGTAATGACACAAACTGGGCAGTGGGATGGCAAGGTCAGATGATCTCACTGGTGGTCAATGTGGCTTACATGCTTCATTGAGCAAAGCCAAGTCAAACTGTGCTTCGGAGTTCAGCCATCTGGAGATGACCATTAGCATATAGTGGCAGACCTTTGCTGCATAAGATGTGAAGTTTCTTATCTTACAGCAATGCTGCTGGGCACTAAATCAAATGCAACGTGTATCGAGATTACTATTGTCATGCTGACAGACTTATAATCCTGTTTATGTTAACAAATGACTGTCACCACCTCTCCCTTTTCCTTATGTCGGGGTTTTGCATTGCACATATAGTTTAACTGGTCATGGTAACATTCAGCCCCTTCCTTTACACACAAGGAAATCCTGTCCATTATACTGTCTTTGTTAACAACCTAGGTTAACAACCTAGGTCTTCTTCCAGCCCAACACTCATCCAAGGCAAACATATGATGTTATGGTGTTCACATCACGGAGGACCTGTCCTGGGGTGTGAACACAGCAGGGCTGGCGAAGAAGGCTCAGCAGAGACTTTATGTCCTGAGAGTCCTCAGGAAAAATAACATCCCCCAAAAACTGCTGGTGTCCTTCTATCGCTGTTCTATTGAGAGCATCCTGTGCTACTACCTCTGAGTGTGGTTTTCATGCTGCACAACAGCACAGAGGAAATCACTACAGCGGATTGTAAAGACTGCCCAGGACATCATTGGCTGTTCTTTACCCTCGCTGGACGAACTGCATAGCTCTCGCTGCCTCAGGAGAGCGGAAACATCCTAAAAGACTCCTCACACCCCGCCCATGACCTGTTCCAGCTGCTGCCATCAGGCAAAAGATACAGGAGCATTAAAACAAGGACCAATAGACTAAATAGCAGTTTCTACCCTGTTGCCATTAGGGCATTGAATGATACCTAATCACCTCCAGCTCAACCTGACAAGTACAGTGCAATAGACAACATCCTGTGCAATAGTGTTTTATGTGCATGGCGAATTACTGTTTTATTTCTCTACGTCATTTCTTATATTATAATTTTTCTATCCTTTTGTAATTATATTTGTATATTTTTTTTGCTAGATTTCTTTTTTTTTATATATTTCTTATATATATTTTTTTATATATATATATATATATATTTCTCAGACACCGCAGGGACTGCACCTAATTTCGTTGTACTTGTTACAATGACAATAAAGATATTCTGATTCTGATGATCCTAAAATGATCTAGATGAAAGCAAGTAAAGCAAGGTTAATTACACTACTATCAGATGCATCCACATCCACACACACACACACACACACACACAAACACACACAATTTCTAGTCTGTATGGGACTGCCCGGAACCCAGAAAGAGAGAGAAAGAGGTACAGTAGACAAAGTCTGAGAAAATACAAGCAAGTAAGTCAAAATCTGAACGAGAAGCTGTACAAACAAAAGCTCATGTGGAACACAGGAGAAAGAAAAAGGAATAGCAACAAGAGAGGTGTTTCACACAATGCAAACTGCAAATAGAGCATACAGCTCATGTTTGTTTTAGCTGAGGCTGTGAAAGAAGTAGAGTTGAAAGCAGCAAGCTGGAGATAGAAGCAGCAGTTGTGTACCGTCTGCTCTCAACGACAAACAGACTGGAGAGCATGACATCCAGAAAAGGGTGTGATTTGCATATTATTTGCTGTAGTGTTACACTGAACACCATACATGACAAATAAATTCCATATTTTAAGAGACAGCTAGGTAGGCAAGATAAACTTGAGGCCCAATGTGTGCTGCAGGGAGTGGCAGGTAATAAGCCATGTATTTATGAGGTGCAGTGGTGTCAGTGACAACTGCATAATCTCAGTTATCCTCCACTCCAATCTTATATTAGCATTAGCTGTGACAAAATAGGTATGCTGCAGTGAAGGTGGGGAATGATGATGAAGATGAAAATAAAGAAAGGAAGCAGCAGATGCAGGTAACGGGGACAGAATGGATAAAGAAAGATTGGGAAATAGTAGTAGAAAGAGCAACAAGGCATGTATAAAATAGCTAGAAACAGACAAGGAAGAGACAAGGAACAAGCAATAAGATGAGAGTGACTGAGAAACATACAGTCCGGAGTCAGGGAGAAAGAAGGCAACAGAAGAGCGGAGAAAAGAGCGAGAGCAATTACTGGGAGAATGAAGGAGCGTATTTCAATAAACCTGTACATGTCAATTCCGTCGGTACATCCGCTACTTGTGCCCTGCACTCTGAATACCAATGATTCAGGCGTACCGTAACTGGAATTCACAATCTATATAAATGGCAAGAGCAATAGCATTAGCTGTTCCTCCAGAGCATGAAGGTGGGGGGAGAGAGGAAAGCAAAATGGAGCTTGGCTTAATGTAGCCATGTGTAGAAATAAAGTGTCTCTTAACAAGTTGTTCTTTGGTCTTTTTCACCCATTTAATAGAGTGACAAAATAGGGTCTATAACCTGACACCTATAACAAATTAAGATTAATAAAAATAAATGACAGTAAGAGTTTTACACCACATTTTCATTCTTTCATTTTTTTTACAGGTCCTCAAATACCCTAAATGCTGCTATTGATCATCATTAATTATCTTCTCAGCCACAATCCCCTATAAATTACCTGTTGATACAAGGACTGTGTTCACTGTTTCTTTACCTGTAGTGCCTAAACTTGAAGGAAAGAGACATATTCTAGACCCAGGGCTTGTTCCTGCCCCTACATAGACGACAGATGGCATTCTACTCTGCTTGGGCATGACGTCAGGAAGACACAAGGAAGAGCACTGAAATGCCAAGAACACAGGGCCCCCCTTTTTCCTATTTTACCAGAGAATGTGGCCAAAAGTGGTAAACATCTTGGGCTTTTACATCCCCACCATGATTCCTAAGGACACAGAGTAGCAGTTCAGAGGCAAATAAATTATATAGTATAATGTATAACCTCATAACCTTTTAAAGACTGGCTAGTACAGCATGAGTAAATGATTACATGTAAAGTTGGTGAAAAGCTCTTTCAATCGACACTGCCTGAATGATTGAAATTCAGCACTGAAAACGTGGTGATTTGCTCTAAAATCTGCTCAAAAAAGAAATAGCTATAACATATCTTTCAAGACATTTCAAAACATTCACAGAAACATCTTAAACCACTCTCCACTACTTAAATGTATGAACCACTATGATCTAAACAATCGCCCGCGCCAGCAAATTGAAAATTGCAGCTGCCAAGCTTGGGAGCTACCAACAGGCAACATGGAGTACTCAACATTTTCTTTAAACCCCTTCAAGCCTACCAGAAGTCAGCATTTGAGAATCAAAAGGGAGATTTTCAGTGGAGTTTCCTTTTTATGCTGTGTGAAATTTCAGTTACAATGCTATCAACAAACCTGGCTTGGGGCTATATTATATAATATATCTTCCACTATCCAACACCATTTCTCCCCTGCTCTTCTGGTACCTGGCCTTACACTGAGGCCTACAATAAGTACATTTACACTAATAATGGATTATTGATCATAGTGAATCCAGTACCTTTACACCAACATCAGCATCTGTCCTGCTGAGCAAGAAGGTTGTGTGGAAAAAGTCCCCATAAGTCCTCAGAGGAAGGGTCCAGAGCATTAGCTTGTGCCTGAATGATGAATTGCTGGTAAGAACTGGGGACATCTCTGGTCAGGGTCAGACCACTGAAAGCCAGAAAACGCCACCAGTACGTAGTAAATTGAGTCAGATGAAGTTAGGCAGATAATTGTGTCTAGCTATGAAGAATTAGCCAGGTGAAGGTGGTGACCAGGTAAGAGATGTTTCTGCAAATGACCTTCTAGGAAAAGTTCAGAGGTTATTGTAAGAAAGAGACAAGGACAAACTCCTGTCCAAGACACGGCAGAGTCATGCTTTGCTGGCAAAAATGTTGCTATGCAGGACTGACTGATATGTATAGTACAAATTAGTGCCTCCAACTAGGCACATTGTGGCACATAGTGAGTTTTCTTTATGTTACATATACTCTGTTTGTATGTTGTAAAATAATAGTGCACATATTGTATACCTACAATATACACAAACAATATGGACTCATCATTGTCATTTAACTTTTACAATGTTGGAGTAACTGGTAATTAGAGTGATCAAATTCTGAAGTAAATTGATCCCCAGTTTACAAATGGGGTGGTCAGCAAGGGGTTACAAGACTGTAATATTATTGGGTGAGGAAGCTGTGGACATGTGCCACAGTGTGAAACTTTCCAAGGTTGTGAGGTCTCAATCTTCAAGACAATTCTGAAAGAAAAAACTGGGTGGTCTGAGTGGAGAGATAATGGTCTCTCCTCTCAAAGACTATCATCAAGGTGCACCTGCAACACTACTACAAAAGTACAAGCTCAGTCCAAACTGTTTTTACACAGACTGTTTTTTACACTGTTTTCAAAACTGTAAATGTGTGCAGCAGAGCACAGCTCAAAGAATGTCTGTGTGCTGCATATATGTGAAATATAAACATAAATGCTGCCTATGGCCTGATGAGGAACAGACCAGAGAAATTAAACTGTCTTGGCCTATTTTCACTCCAGTCCAAAAACACAATGACATGGACAGGAAATTGACAATATAATAACATTTTTTGAGTCATATTTTTGGCAATTTATCACTTTCTGACAGTATGCTGTGTCCCTATGAATTGCAATACTCCAAATAAAAATCACTGAATTGAACTCACAAGAATGTTTTTTGCTTGACCAAGGTAGAAAATAAAGGCAAGAAAGCAGCATGACATGTTTTCATCTGGGAGCATAACACAGCTGAAACAAGTATTCCCCACTTTCATTCAGACAGGAAAGGAAAATAATGGTACAATTAGTTAAATTATACACAAACCTGAGTTCTTCCATAATATGCACGCACTTCCATCCATTTCCATATGTGCAGTATGGAAAGGTGTGGCAGGGTTAACTATTGTGTGACTAAACAAGGGGTGAGCAGATGACCACAGAACAATGACATGTCATGAACACTCCCTTAATACAAATACAGTTGATTTTGCGTGCCATAAATATTTACTTATCCATTTAATTTTAGTATTTTTATGTAGATATTATCATATACTATAGTAGAATGCTGTCCTGCAGGCTGTATTATTAACTGTTATTATTTATGCTGATACTCCAGAGGCATGGACAGTATTTGATCTTTTCCCTGCTGTTTTTTTTTTTACTTCTGTTAGAAAACAAGCAGTCATTTTGTATGGTGGTTTGACCACTGACAGAATCCTGGCTACAGCTGAGCTGAACCCTCACACCGTGTCTGCTTTAGTCAGCATTGCTTCCAGAGCACGTCTCCCAGTCACGCACCAACAACCCCTAACTAAAATGACTGGTAAATAAATAGGCACAGTTCATTGTCTTGTCTTCCCCTGCTAAACATTCAAATACACAAACCCCTGATTGCACAAGAGGGAGAAAATAGTAGGAGGGCAAATTAAAAGACTTGGCAGTTTGTTTCTGCCAAACCAGCGGTACATTGTTTTTGCTTGCCTGGACACATTCCTCAGGCGTCCCACCCTATTATTATTAGAAGTGTATGTGTGTGTGTGCGTGTGTGTGCGTGTGTGTGTGCGTGTGTGTGTGCGTGTGTGGGTGGGTGTGGGTGGGTACAAAGCATGCTGAGCATGTTAGTCTGTATGCATTGTGTGTGCACTGTATATCTCTCGCCATGATAATCCGCTGCACTTACATTGTGCCCTTCAGCTGTCATGTCTGCCATTTTTGGTATATTAGAAAATACATCATTAGACATGTGGGAATGATTTTGAGAAGAAGATTGTTTAAACAAAACTGTCAAATCATTAGAACTTCTAACACTCTTTTTCAAAGTTACAAAGATGAATTGCTGGCAGAACAAAACTCTCAGATGACAGACATAAATTATTGGAGATTACTTACTGTGTTTTATAGTCATCAGTGCTCAGCCATAAAATTTAAGTACATGATCAGCCTGACCTTTTACATACATTTTATGTATACAGGGATTTGGGGAATCAAGTGAATCTGTGTTAAATGACTGACAAATCCAAAAGTGAACTACTAATTTATAATTCATTTTTTGCTATTCTATTTCATTCTCGCCATTATACAACACTGCGTTTAATATTGGATCCAAAAAGCCAACTTTAGAAAATGGTTTTACATCAAAGAAATGAAGAAAAACATGGCAATCATGTGCACTATTCATCTTTTCATTTAATTCTAGAAAATTTGAAAAGGAAAAGGTTTGAAAAAAAGCAAATAGTGATTTCCTAAATTACTGAACCAGTCCTTTTCTATTTATCAGGGACCATAAAAAACATCAGCTGAACTAAGATTTTAACAGAGCGATATTGGAGGATTTAGTGCAACAGCAGAAATTATTTTCCCTCTGAGAGAGCACTATAGAGAGCATGTGCTTAGCTGAGGTACGATTCATGTTTACCACAATAATCCATATCTACGCAGAGGAGGCTACAGACAGAAATCAATTTCACCCTCTTGGAATCTGCATTCCTCTAATTCTAGCTAATATTTACTGGGCTCTAGGTATTTGAATCCATTTTAATAGAAGCCATGTCACCTTGGATTCAAATGAGGCGCATTATTCTGTGGAAAAAATTACAGTGAGAATGTTTGTGTAAGAGCGTGAACACGCAGTCAGACACACACAAACCCCATGTAAAACACCTCCCACCTCCTGCACAGCATCCCCAGCAGAGAGAGAGACCACACAGCTCGCTGTACCATCACTCCACTGCCTCCACTGTGTATTTACCACTCAGAGACAAGTGGTCTCCTGGCTGTGTGGCACTTTAATGAGCCCTAGGGGGTCTACAGGAGGCACATTTATCAGCACAGTTTTATTTCAATTCACCGTTACCTCCCAATGTACATGTATACCCTTCCTAATGGAATATTCCACTATGAGGTAGGGCAAACTGCTTTCAAGCAGTGCGGCGGTACAGGAAATATGGAGATGAAAGCATCACAAGCTGAATGGAAAAGGACAACAATGAGAAGAAATGTCTAAAAACTGAGATCAGTAAGTTTATGAAGACAGCAAGAAATGAATGATTTGTCATCAGGTCTTTCCCATTTTGTTTCACTTCAGTAGTCAGTCTGATAGAGTTTCATGTTCTGTAAGTCGATTAAGATCAACAACAACAACTCTGCTGTACCTCTCAATGCTTGTCAACACTGTCTTGTTACTTTTTCTGCGTTTGGCAGAGAACATTAATGTCTTAATTCCTAAAACCACCTACAAAGCTCTGATTAGCTCACGTTTAGTCATTTAGTGGTTTTTGACAGATTCTAAAAGGAATGAAAGATTTCATAGATCCCAATGCGTTTTTTGCAGTGACGTAAAATTATAGAAACAGAAATTAGAGAAACAGAAAATCATCATATTTTAAATGTTTTTAATTATCAGTCATTTATCAGAATTGTTACCTGCCTGACGTATTGTATCAGCACTGTCAACAAGATCTAGATCAACTAGATCTTTTATCTAGAGTTGACAGATGAGGTCACAGCTGCCGATAAAGGAGCCTCTTAATGTACAGTAAGTTCTGACTAGTCAGCCCATTCAGCCATCATACCGACATTTAGGCCAATGGCTGACATCTAAATGTGCATGAAAACACGAAGCCATTGAAACACATCTTATCTGATCAATCGATTAGTCTTTGACCATCACCCCTTTCTTATTCAGCCATAATTTCTTGTCTTGTAGTGTAAGTACATCGGTAATTCCTGCTATGTGTGTGTATGGCCTCTGCTTCAGGCACAGCCATTTCATTAACTGCATCAGTTACCCTTAACATTTGTTGCAGTTTGCCACTCTGGGGAAATGCTTGACACAAATGGAGAGAAAAGAGGACTCAGGGTGTCTGAAATATCCTCCGTGTGAGATGACAGCTCCAACCTGAACATGTGCCATCTTGTTCTCTAAGCATAATGCTGTTAGTTTAAACTAAAAGACTGGCAGGCTGTGCATGGCTCCACAATGAGATTACATATGAAGTAATTAAGATCCCTGAGGCACTGGTTTGTCTTCATTCAGATTACATGTCCTGTGTGATTTCCCACAGTGGGTGGTTTGGCTCAAAGATGGCCACAACTTCATCTCTATTATCTAATCACGCTAATCAATCTGGCATCAGTGATCTGTGTCTCTGTTTAAACCAGTTTTGACTTTCATCTGTCAGTACCACACAATATCTGAGCCTAATCAAAGTCTGGAGTAGAACAGTTACTGTGGAGGGAAAGGCGTTAGCCCTCCTTTCATTTTGGTCATGATTATGTCATTAAACTATATAATTGTTACTTTAAAAGTTTTTCAAAGTTTGTTTTAGGAGAAACTGAAACTTAATGAAGATTAAGAAGACTTCATGAAGATTCCCTAATGATAATGATAATTTCACCATATTATAAAACAATATGTAGAAATACAAATACATTTCACAGGATATGGGAAGTTATTTTCAGATACTTCCAGAATACTTTACTGTGAGTGTCACTAAAAATCAGTAAGTCATCTAAACCTTTTTGGTTGCTGTGTTCAAGTGCATTGTGTAAGTGTTTGAATAATACTTTTTGCCTCTCGCTGGTTCAGTTATATCTGTAGGAAAACATGTTAAACCTTTTATATGTTACATATAATTGCATTAAGTGATTGATTATTGCAATTTTTCAAGGTAATTCTTAGACATAGATATTGTTCTCAACAATGATCACAAGATTTAATGTAATGTAATGCAGTTGTGTAATGCAACTGATTTGAGAAACTGACTTAACTGCAAAAGATCAAACAGTGCAACAATATAAGTTTACTGTTTACAACAGTCCTCCCACACAATTGTCAACCAAGTTTCTGTGTACTCACCATTAATGGACTGCCACTCAGTTTGGCAACAGTTTCCTGGCGCAGCAGGTTGAGCTTCAGCCAAGCTGCCTTCAGAGAGTGCTACTGCTGACCGCCAGCTGGATTAGAGGGTTAACCAATTAGCAGTAAGAGGATGGGTCAGAGTACGGTGTCAATCCCAATCTCTATCTGAGCCTGCTGAGAAGCTACTAATCCAGCAGAAAGTCAATCTCCAACACTATAGGGGCCACAGTGGTGATGGAGAGAGAGGAAAGGCAGAAGGGGGAATCAAAAGCTTTGTGCTGGCACAATTACTTTATATATTGAGGATGAGGAACAAAAGAAGTACTATAAAACTGATAATAATATACTGTATATATCTGGCCATATGTCAAAGAGCAGAAGTTCACTAAGGAAAGTAAAGAATAAATCAGTACCATTACTTCCATACATCACAAAAGACTAATTAGACATGTGGATTTTTATTTTTCATTTCAAAGTTGTGTGTCTCCTTTTGTGGTGGAGGACATTATGTGCACAACAAACGAAAGAGGTCTGAGCAATGTAACACAACAGATGATATTTAAAAAAAAGCTAGCATTTGTTTCCTTCTCCACAGTAGTTTTTGCGTCTCAAAACAAAGCATTTATGACCACAGGGTACGTGTACACGTATCAAACGGCATGCACACATAGGCATGGGTGGGGTGTTATTAATCACACCAGGAATTAAGGAAAGTCATGTTGTTCACACAGTTACAGTTGGCTTGCATCTTCTTTTTCTAACAAACACTGGTGCACCCACAGTTACAGACCATATTTGTTAAATTGTAATATGCTGTAGCTCATTATGGTTTACTGCTACTATACTGCTACTGCCACAGTAGGACTTTGATGAGGAGACACACAGTTTGTTTTTGTGCATTAGCAAAACAGCTGTAGTCTGTCAGCCTGCTTTAGGTTTAATTTCGAGGGAATCTCATCCAGTCAGACAAGATCTTAACAGCAGGATGAAAAATAATGTGATGCCTGCTTGAGCTAATTCTATCTACAGTATACAAGCTTCCTCTTTCTATTTAAGCTTTGCTTATCTGAAGTCGACATCATTTTGCTTATGCTTGTCTGCATGTGTGAACAGTTCCCATATTAGTTTTTCTCATACTGGGAAAAGGCTACATCTCCATGGAAACCCTGTCAATGTCACCTCCATGTTCAGAAAATCCATCTTTATCTGATCAGTTCACTTGCTGATTGCCTGCCGACTGGAGATCCAGATCACCTGAACTACAGTATCTTAGAAATGTACAACCATTTCAACTTCTGAACTACTGATATAATGTGAATAAAAAGTTTTAGTGTGAAAGATAGAAAAGATGTTTATTCTGATTCATTTGCTGCATATCAAACTGTGGATATATAGCCACACAAACATTTTAGTTCTAATTCTAATAATAAGTTACCTTTCTCTCCTACTGTAAAAGTAAACATCACTAATACATCACCTAATATACTAATAGTCTGTTTCCCAGCAGTCCCAGGCACTGTTTTTAGGTTTTTAAGTGGGAAGTGTTGTTAGGAAACAGTGAAGATGACCATTTTTGGTTGTGAGGCTTTTAGTCTAACACAGGCAGCCATGTGGAAGGTGCAGAAACACTCAAACACCTCCTGCTATCGCAAGGACACACACATACACACCCACGCAGCCACACACACACACACACACACACCTTTACTTGCATGCATGCATGCACACACACACTCAGCCCTGCAGGACGAGCAGCTTGATGGCTAAAGGTGTTTACATGAGTAATGATGTGCGGATACTGAATATCGCCTTTTTTAGCATTCTTATTGATTGCATAACAGGCAAGGCGGCTTATATTTACAGAGGTATTTCTATTAGAAAAGCTTCTTCTGAGATGGTGTACTTTATTTTTTGGTGAAAATTATTTTTGTTCTCCAGACAGGGTCATTTTTTCAAAGCCTTTTAAAAGTGTAATGTAAATGAAATAAACACTGTTTGAGAAACTTTCCTCTTATCTTTTAAGTTAGGTTTCCCTTCATCTTTAGGTTTGTCTGTTTTCAGTCCTGTTTCTTTGCTTGCTGACTGAGACAGAACTCGTCTGTGGAGAGAAATAAAAATCCATGGCTTATCAGTCAAATGTGAAGTAAATCTGAAAGGTTTCACCCCAGACAGTGCATACAAAAAAAGGCAGATAAGGCACAAACTCGGAATTGAAAATGTATTATTTGTATAAAAGAAAAAAATATCCAGTGACAGTGAAAGAGAGCAGCAACCAGGGAATCTGAACTGTGAAATATGTATAATCAGTGATGAATTGTTTCTGTTTTAATCAAGAATGATGAAAATACAACAGAAAGAAATTTGCTTTCTCACAAGCTTATTTAAACCAGATTTAGCACAAGCTAAAGACCAAACAAAGAATATACACAACTTGGGTGTGTGGCCGATCCTCTCCAACACAGCAGCAATGCTACTGGCAGTTCTATAAATCCTACTTCTATCTGCATCGCGCTAAATGTGCCATCCAAATGCCTAAGTCCCCAGTGCAAATGGTACGCACTGAGCTGTCAGATTAAGGCTCATTTACTCCCAGCAGGGTCTTCAATTACCAATGATTAAAACCTCCTTTGGTGTTCTGCTTTAAGAGAAACAGGATCTGTCTAGATTAAGAAGAACCCAGAGGAAGATAGAAAGAATAAACAAGATAGGGAGGACCAAGGTGGATGTTTCAGTTTGTTTACATGGATGTTGCATAGGGTGTACAGTTTCATCTCCAGAACTATATATTACTCCAATCATTTCTTTCTTTTTGAAGCAGCAGGGTATTAAATATTATGGAATTTATTACCAACACTATAATGACACTGTGCCTACTTTGCTATGACTCTCTAAACCTTTACACATCCCAATGGGTACAGAGCACTAGAAAAAAACACATCACAATCATAGACAGGCTACAGATAATCTGTACAGTAAAGGGGTGCATAACATATTACAAACTTCTCACTATAACTAATTTCACAACACCATAAATTATAGCATCTAGAACAGTGTAGTGGCAATAAAGTGCTATAGCTCTGCACTCAAACAAACATAATCTTTGTCCTTTCATCTGGAACTTTTAATATCAAGCAGTATAATCTGTACACATTAAGGACAGTGCTACTTAGTAGCCCTAATCTCTGCAAACTGGCAACAGATGCTGAAAGTACAGCAGTTTATAGATAAAACAGTACACAGCAACTATCAGAGCAGACACCATTCAGATTTAATTTGTCATCCAGAGTAAACACAGATCCCAGGAGTCTGGTCGTGTTCCACCATGTGTGCTTCTCTTTCTGTCTCACTCTGTACCCATGTCCTTTACTAAAAGACACACAGGTACACAAAGTCTAATGCTATAAGGTCATCATGTTTTTAGTACTGATGAATACGAAAACGCAGCATTAAACTATTAAAGTTCCTGCACTGCAATGCATAAATTCGTCAAAACGTTTTAGAATTATTTCTCCTGTACTGTACTTCTGGCTTTGACATCATTTACAACAAATTTGCTCAAGTCTTAGTCATGTCTTGACTTGGACTAGCAAAATCACTTTACTACCCAGTTCAACAATCATTGTTTTGAAAGCTGGATGCTTTGTACTAAGCTTTCCCAGCTTTCTTTTGTTTTGTGTAAATAAAATGAGGCTGCCATAATGAAGGATCAACTTAATGGCAATACATGAGAATATCTTTATAAAAGAGTCCAGAGTTAACAGGGTTTGCAAGGACAGTGTAATTCCAGACTAGGAGGAAACGAGAAGGAACATCATTGCTGATAACCCACTACAACACTTGGATAACTCTTGTTTGTTTTCTTACTGACTGCCTGCTGAATAAGCATGTACTGTATTATAAACAAAATTAACAAATACATGGGAACCAAGCTGTGAAAGCAGCGCTCATCTCAATCAGTTTTTGTTTTCACTGTAAAATGGAGGCAGAGGGTTTAAGAATGAAGCCTTCCCTTAGGAAAATGTGCATACAGTAGGTGTAGTTTGCTGGATGGGATGTGGCCGTCATGTTTCATTTTCCTCCTCAGCCTCGTCTCGGTCACACACGGTTATGTCACACTATACTTGTGAGGACACTCATCGACATAACGCATTCCCCAGCACACAAGGAATGAAAGACATGAGCACGCACATACACAAATACACACAAATAAACACATATATGCCACCAGCTTGCTGTGTATCTGTGACTCTGTAAGGGGGGATTTAAGTGGGCATGAATGATCATGTTCATGGGAGCACTGGAGAGAAAAATAGGATGTGTGCACAACACACACACACACACACACACACACTTACAACTCATACTCATTCCCATCCTCTGAAATAGAACTACCAAGCTTGGCTGCCTGAGTTAAGCCCCTGTTTAGTCTGCAAGAGACCCAGTTGCCCCAGAGCGTCTCCTAAAGACGTGATGTAAAACTTGCTCAAACTCATGGAGGTGTTCCTAGCACTAAATATTGCCAGGTAAATTATCTGTAATTTGACTTGTAAATAAGATGTCTATTCCTTTAAATGAAGATAAATGATGTGAGTTATTAAGCCAAAATCTGAACCATAAATCAACATTAAAGAGTGTTTGTTGTTAGTTGCCCTCCCCTATCTTGGCATTTGTGTCTGTGTGTACAGTAGCAGTATCATAGTGTGGCAGGGGTTACAGAGTCACTCCACCCCCGCCAGTCATGGCTTGTGATGTTTTTTAATTACTCTGAAAAATGATTCGAATGCATCGCTGACTATGCCTCCACCGGCTGCTGAGACATACATCACTCTAATTGGCTCAAATGGCTCTAATATTTGCCACCATGTTGGCTTCATGGATCAGCAATGTTGCCTTTTGAAAAAAAAAATCAATGCAGGAACAGCCTGCTGGGACAGAAGACTGTTACGTTCAATAAGCAGCCCAATGACTTTCAGCCTTATATCGTGGTGAGTGCGGTAATTGGCGGTAATTGAGGTAACATTAAGGCCTGAGATAGAGACAGGAAGGAAATGACATGAAAGATGTCAGAATGAACAGTGTTTGTGATTGTGTATGTGTGTGTGTGTGTGTAAGTGCTGGAGTCAGTGGGTGGATACAAAACCAATAAACACTTCTGAGTGGATCAACTACCTCAAAAACATAATGATAAAGATTTGTGTTGAATAGTATAATATACAACTTGTAGTAAGAGAGATTACTGTAATTCATTTCCACATGCCGGTGAATTATAGATATTAACACATCAAAATAAAATTAGCAGAATGTAAGCTTCTACTATGAAAGTGTTGCAAATCACATTCACGGCATCACTACAAAGTAATACACTTTCATGTTTTATAATAAAATGACACTTTTGATCATCCCACAGAGTTGCAGGTGCATCTGCATGATCTCACCACTGTGACATCAAAGTCAATACTATAATAGATAGCAACAGCTCTGAAACACTGCAGAAATACATAAATCCCAGTGATCCTTATTGATTGAATCTGTTTGAAGTTTTCTTAAGTTTTAAGAAAAAGGACAACAGAACAGTCCGAGTTCCAGGTTATTTCTTACATGTGTGTCCGAGAAGCTGAAAAGGATTTTTGTCCACTTCAAACCCACAAACACACAGAGAGAGACTCATCCACCCTAAAGAACGGACACCAAAACATAGGATGAGCAATATAGTATATGCGGTTCAATTCAGTGTAGAGTGCTCTGAGCTGTACATTGGAGAGACTAAACAGCTGCTACACAAAAAGATGGCCCAGCACAGAAGGAGCAACACCTCAAGACCAAAATCAGCTGTGTACCTTCATTTAAAGGACAAACGGCACTCATTTGAAGACAATGATGTACACATATTGGGAAGAGAAGACAAGTGGTTTGAGAGAAGGGTGCAAGAAGCTTTGCATGTGCAAATAAAAAGGTCTTAGGCATAACCTGTCTTTAATTTATCATGCTGCCCTTTCATCCATACCAAGAAAAATTAGGCCCAATTCACACCTCCACCAGGTTGGCCACACTTAACAACCCACTTTATGGGGGTAGAAGGGGTTGTCAGAGGTGTGACTATTACATCTAACCACACCCTAACCCTTCCACTGTTTCATCTAATGAGCCTATTCAGGGTAGGTATGAAGTGAAACTAACCTGGAGGATAAATTTCTCTTTCGTCAGACTGAAGAAGCCACTTGGATGAGTAGTGAAACGTTTTGACTTAAGAAAGAAGTCCAGTTGCCATGACTCAACTTCCAGATAACTTCACCTAGATGACTGAGAATCTTCACTGACATATTGATATTAAGGTGTCAAAAAAAGCAAAATTGTGGTTTGTGATGCAAAAATGTATTACTGCATACTAATACCTCTACTGTGATTAAAGCCAGCAAGAGATGCTATGTCTCTGAAGCACTGAACGTGCTCATTAGCTATGATATGAGACAGTTGGACCTCCATCCTGCATAGAATTGAAACAGTATGTTTCATAAGTTATAAGTTGTACACGGAAGATGTGTCAAAATGCTGCGAGCATGCTAGTCATTATTTTCATTTTTGTATCAAGTAGAACAGACTGACGCAGAAAGACTATAAACACCAAATTCCCAGCTGACTGTCCATGAAAAAGCACTACTGTGAGGTCTCCTCATCATTCTTTGAACTGTTGTGTTCTCTCTCTCAGAAGGAGACACAGATCACTGTCGCCACATTGGAAATGGAAGGTGGACTTGTATTGGAGACGTTTAGAAATATTCTGCCTTTTTCTTTTGCTATTCCATCTTCCTCTTGCTTTTCCAGATATCCTTTGATAAAGCAGCTGTACAGCTTGTGTCATTGGTCTTCAACTGAGGCCATGAAATGGTTTGAGAAATAATAAACATGGGTTCTTAGAAGACATGTACCATTGCAGTGCAGAAGCCTCTGCCACACTGTTCTTCTGACTGGGCTGAAAAAATAAACCCCTGCGTTGGTTTTTGCTGCCTTATCACACCATTACAGCTGTTGGTGCTCAAAGAGGATCAGCTACCTTCCTCTATGTGCATGGCGGAGTAAAGCATTTCCCTGAGCAAAACCAAGAGGAGGAAAGGATGAGGAAATAAAGGGAGCAGACAAAAAGACAAAGAATGATTCCAAAACTAAGTTGCTAGTTAACATTTTTTCATATACAATAAATCTTATAGTTTTACATGTCTGATTATTCTGGAATTATTCATGTATAATTGACAGTAGAAAACCTGAAAACATGCCCACTTGGTTCTGTGGCATCAGCAGTTTCCTGAAATTAGTTTTTCTAGGTTTTGATGCATTTGATGGTATTTTGATGTACTGAACTATTGAGAGTGCTACGAATGCTGATCATAGGTCTTTAACAGCTGTGACATCTGCCATAATTTTCAGTTAAGCCCAGCTCAGTTTTCTTTGTGTCCTCAATGGAAGAACCATTTGTTACTACTACTACTACTACTACTACTACTATTCTTGGATCTTAGCATAAACACTGCTGTGTGTAAACAGTGGGGATGAAACAGTGTTGAGTGACTCTGCCTCTAAGTGATAAAAGATTTGGACAATGTGCAAATGTAAACATTTGTGTCTGTGATGAAGTCCATAATACATTGGCCAATGTGTGATTTTCATGTGTAGCAGCTCCAACCTGTCCTTAAGCTCAAACACACATTATGTATTGTTATTTTCCAGTATATATATATTTTCATAAGATTATCTGCAACTTTCAATTTAGTTATCATACAATTATATACAGTAAACATGCAACATGGTAATACATATAATGAATACACTTGTTCTTTGATGTAAAACGACAAAAATAAGCCATAAAGACCACAGGTTACATACGGGGTGTTACAACCAATGTAAAGGTGATTTAATATTTTAACTAAGGTGCCGCATAGAGCTAATGACTGTTCAGTAATCCAAGCACTCATCCAAGCACATTTCATAGAATGACTGTTATGGTAACCATGGTATATTTGGGCCTTGGAGTAAATGAACTGAGACTCATGGGAGGACAAATGGCTGAGACATATATATACACACATACACACATACAAGGCTGGTAGAGATTTGGTTTTGTTAAAGGAAGACACACTTACACATGCATGCATGCATGCTTGAGCACACCACCACCAGTCATTTTAAATATGATATTTTAAGACCTTTAACAGTGACCACTCCTATCCCAGTAGAGACTTTAATCACCCTGACAGCCAATGTCATCTCCCACAAAAGCATTCTATATACAGTGTGTGACCTTTTCTTTGGCCCCAACCCCTGTCCTCTGTTTAGTATTTCTGTAGCTTATTACAAGTCACAAGCATAGCGTATCTTCCCTCCCATAATCCATAAATAAAACTTATTACTTACTTATTTCACACCTAACTCATTCTGCTCTGTACCATTGACTTAATTTGGCATTAAGGTTATTTTATAACAACTCTTAAACGCTGCATATATTGGCCTTGTCTTGGAGTAGATCTACTAGTTGAAGTTCTAAAACCATTTCTTGGCTTTACAAGTTAATGTAAGCTACATGTAAGTGTGATATTCAGATATTGCAGTTCAAATGACCCAATGCCTCCTTGCCTCTTTGCAGAAGCATCTGTGACATATGTGAACTAAGGTTCATGTACTTTCCATGCATCATGCCATGAACGTACCATCAACAACTGTCACTGTAATTACACAGTTTTACAATACAGTTCATAAAAAAGATTGATGTGAATGTTATTTCCATGGTTAAAGGGAAGTCTCACAAGAATACCAAAAACAATGTATGGGTGCAATATTCAATCTCACTTGTTTAATGGAAGGAGTTTTCAGGAGAGGTGCATGCAGAAGTACAAACCTTGACACAACAGGATTTTGAGTAGTTACTGAACAATTATGTGTAACTCAAAAAAACGGTTTTTAATGGCAACTGGACTTGTTTTAGTTCCTTGACTACGTTTCACCCTCCATTCCATGTTTTGTCCTTGGGGTGGACCAGTTTCTGTCTCAGAGTGTTGCCTGGTTTG
>JAUMHL010000017.1:11612553-11627993 GCA_032362345.1 Sandelia bainsii
GGTAATTGTGCTTTATTTTCTTTATGTATGAAGAGTTGTTTATGTCCTTAATGTAGAGATTGTGTTATTTAACAGTTATATGTTCTTTTATTTGTCATAGTTTTCACAGTGTCTGCTGACAAAAGAGAGAGAGAGAGAGACGTGCGAATTAAAAAACTCAAGTTTTCTCAACTCATTTAAAAAAAGACCATCCTAGTTTCAATAAAACTCCGTTCACGTTATGTACTAGCTAGCTAAACTTTAGTTAGCAAAATTAAATACGATTAAAACTCGTGACGTCAGCAGCTAGGCCAACTAGAAGGCCCCGGTGGGTCAAAGAACACGCCCAACTTAAAATCTGATTGGTTAAAAAATATGACGATCCACAAAATTGTCCCCATTGACAATGAACGGCCGAAGCCTTCATTCTTACGACGGCACAAGGGAGAAATCTGATTGGATAAAAGTTATAAGCGCTACACTAGAAGCAGCGCAACCGAGGGAGACTGACGTAATTTAATGACAACAGATTGATGGGACATTTGTTGAAAATACACACAGCATTTTCTGATCCTGACTATCTCTAGGTCAACAGAGAAGACTTTGCTGCAACTGTTCAAATCATACAGATTGAATATTCAGTACATTTTTCCTGACACAACTAGATTAGATTAAACAATATCTAGATGAGTATTCATATATTAAATGCATTTTTGACAGTCTTTTATGTTATGGCAACATGAAGAGTCACTCTATTACAGAAAGTCCAAAGTTTAAACCCACACCAAACTGTATTAAACACGTTTAAAACAATTTTTAAATAAATAGAGAGATGGCAGGTTTCTTACAACAAATTACATATCTTCCACTTTATATCCTTGATCTGTAGTAGTTTCAAAAATATGCAAAGCCACACTTTTTCCAAATGAAAGCAAAAGTTTACTTGAACTTTATTTACATATTGAGACAATGGTTTATGTAAAAATAAAATGTATGATATCTGGTAGTGTATTTAAATTTATAAAAATCAATTACACTAGCTTAAGTGTTGATGAGATCAGTCAGTTTCCTGGCAGCAAACTCCAGGTTCTGGCTTGAAATTAGTCTACCTTCACATACAGTTGATGTACGTAAATAACCACTGCAATAAGCTTCACAACAGACATTTTTCACACATTTAGCTCAACAGGAAAAATAAACAGGTGAAACTAATTTAGCTAAAAGTGGCTACGTTCCAATAAGCATCCTTGGAAGCCGCTACAAGCCACAGGAAATAACACACAATAGCAGTGAAGCCATCTCCCCATAATAGAATGCAGCCGTTGGCTAATTAACCTACTATTAATTGCACCTGAATAGTGAGTGTGTGTGCGCGCGTGTGTCTTTATTTCCTTTTGTCGACAAATTTTGTTTAAATACTGTTCCTGTGAGGACATTTTGGTCTTTTGAGTACATTTTAGTTGGTCCTCATTATGTCATAATTGAATGAATTATGTTAATGAATGTCCTCACAAGTATAGCAAGACAAACGTGTGTGTGTGAAAACGGTCTATCAAATCATTCTGCCTAAATTAAAGCCATCGTAAAGCAATATGATGGGGCTGTTGGCAGGTGAGCTGCATATAAAATGCTGTTTAGAAGTAGGGCGAACAGCAAGAATTTCAGCAGTTAGTAAAGTGCAACAGCAGGCAAAAGGTGCGATGGATTTATGCCGAAGCTTGTAGAGTGTGTCTGCCTGAAATACATAGACTGTTCTCTATTTATCATATATAGAACTTAGTTAATAGGACAGTTAATTGTGATGTTTGAACGAGATACTGTGAGATTCTACTGAAAAGCTTTTTTTGTACTTAGCTACAAAAATTGGTGGGTGGGGTAATTTTAAAAGGATCTGATAAGTAGACTTTAAACTTAAAAGAGGCATTTAACTGAACATAGAAAGTCCACCCATATCTATTAAATAAAAATAAATCAAAACTGTCTGTTTATCTTGACTCATCACTGGGAAAAGGCATACAGTAGACAGATAAAGCAGCCAGTGCCAAATAATACTACATTTTAAGCTTGAAAGTAAACAGCTTAAATGAGAAGATATATTAACTGGAAAATTAACAGTTAAAGACTTTCCTTAACAAAATTGTATCACAGGATTGGTCTTGTGCCCAAAGAACTGTTGCATTTTAGTGGCCAGATTAAGGCGCTATCATGTAATATTTTTGTTTCATAAAATAAACAGAGATGTTTGCATCAAGCTAAGACAGATATGACCACTTCACTCTCTAAACTGTCTCCTTCAAGTGTCACACTGTTTGTCAGTGTCCAGACCTATGTTTCCAGTCACCACGGCAACAGTCACACTGACATGTCATTAGCTGACCGACGTACTCATGTCTGGGTTGCCTAACCATATGTGTGTGTATTTGTGCATGTGCTAACAAGGTTAGTAGTTCAAACGTTATAATCAACACACATTTCTCCCCAACGACCTTCTCTTCATTGCTTCTCCTACTCTCCCCTTAAACTCTTCAACCACAGGAGCAAATATTTGAAAAATACGTTTGCACTTAGTGTATCCGTATAAAATAAGCACATCATTTTGTCTGATGGCTTATGTACAGAGGGGAAGATAATACGCCACAAGGTCATAACCCCTATTCACTATATGGGAAGAGAGTGCAAGGGAAGGCAGGGGAGTCATTACCATGTCCTGCATATAAGTAGTAGATGCCTGTCAAATCAGTCTAATTCACATGATTTCATACATTTATGTTTAGAAAAAGAAGAAGAACAATTCTGTGTGTTAATTTGTTGGTTTTACAGACTAGAAGACAAGACTAGCAGACAAGTTGTAGACAGTTTTACAAACAAGGTTAAAAAACAGATGGCCCTGCAGGCACAATCAACTTATGGAACTATAGCATAGTTCCATAAGATGCTTTTAGTTAGATTGACCACTGACTTTGTGCCCCTAACCAGCAGCCAGTTTTATTTGCAATACAGTATGTGTGTTGGTTTATATCTTACAAAATATTCCTTTGTCTGGCTTCATGTTAAGTGATTATTTTAAACTTAGTTCCATCAGGCGTGAGTCTTAATGAGGTCAAGAAGCATTAAGTGACAATGTACAGTTACAGTGTGTAAATCTTTCTTTCTGCAGGAAATCATAAGCCAAGCTGGAAGCCTCTCCTCTCTAGCAGTAACTGATCCACAGATGAATTTACTAAACTCAATGGGCAGCCCCACTGAGATTAGGACAATTAGAACTGAACGGGTTCTGCATCTAATAGTCATTGTCTATTGTAATGCAGCTGTGTGGAAAAACACTAGAGCAAGCCTCAGTATAAGGTAGTTACCGTTTCTAGTGACAAAACAATAAAACATTTGCCAAGAATCCTGTTCTGAGTCACTTAAAGCTACTTTATCATCTGTAATCAAGTATAAAAAAGCTGGGAAAACCTGTGAAGAGCAAAGTTAGTGACCTTCACAAGCTTTTATGACCAACTGTAATATAATTTAAAAGAAACCAGAGAGCACATTCAGAACTCCCTTAGTAGAATCGAGAGAGCATTGTGTTGCTCTAAGAAAATGAGTAATACGTTGTAATTATAAACAACTTACCATAAACTAACAAAGCAAGCTCTGACTGTTAGAAAATGCATTAACTCACAGACTAAGAGGACTGCATTGTGTTTGCTGGCCTCTCTAAATGTTTTGCCTGTTCCGTCTTATATGTTGAGGTAAATGTGTGTATCTGCTGCCATCTAGTGTACAAATTCTCTGCTTCATACAGTACACTGGTTAATCCTCAGTGTGTAGTAATCACTCCCAGTCGTACAGCTTTTCACATTTCTTTCACACTTCTTTCATGTGACATTAAAATCTTTATATTTGAACTTGAAGTACACAATGATTCTTTAAGACAAAAATACATTTTCCACTTTTATTTTCCATTGCACAGTAATCTCTATCTACAGAATTTCTAAATTTTTGTGGCAGCAGATAGTCATAAACATCCATGTGAAAGTTGCATAAAACTGTACAAGAAAATTGGCTACAATGGAAAAAAATACTGCAACCCACTGATAACTGTTGAATCTAGGACAGAAGATGGCATATGGCAGATTGACAGGATTCCCTCTTGTTGTTGTTTGAGTGTGTGGGTTGTACTGGGTAAGAATACTGCATACTGTAGATAAGGACAAAAACAGATGACTCAAAAATGAAAGTATAACAGTGAAGAAAAACAGAAACACATAACAGTTAGGTTGGCATGTCAAGTATGACAAGTTTTAAGGGATGACCTCTACTACGATAGATAGACAATACACAGAGGAGGCCAGATCTGCAGCTGTGGGACTAGTGGAATCACCGCCAGACTCACTGGAGGAAGAGAGAATTCAGAGGACAAAGGCAAAGCCTTTAAAGTGACGGAGAGTTGAAGCCATGTGCACAAATACCAGTTAAATTAAACCAGAATTCAGAGGTCATCCTCTAATGCTCATATGACTGTTAACTTTGAATCATCGGTGGCTTTAGTTAGTGTAAGAGAACAGGACACAGGCTGCTGACTGGTGAGAGACTGGGTTATTATCACCAATTATTAAACAATCAAAACACAGTATTTTAAATCATATCACTTAATTTACATGAACACACCCTAAGACACACACACACAGAATTACAAACACATTCACACATGCGCACACAGGTGAATACAATAAATCTTGTTTTGTCTGAGCTGTAATTGGATGGTTCTGGTTTTCAATTTTAGGGAAACAACCTTATCAACCAACATTTAGGCCACTTTAAACATTAAACATTTGTCCAAATGTTACATTGTAACATTACATGTGTCAATGTACTGTGTGATTATATTACTATAAATGGCTGAGTTCCATTGCAACTTGCTCCATCTCTTGAACCCTGAAAGGCGATGAAGATGATTATTATCCTAAATTGATTTGATGGGTCTGAACTCCATAAATGAAACCATGCAGAATAACGCGTACAGTATTACTGTATGTCTGGTGTAAAGACTCACACAATGGAAAAGCTAAAGTAATTCTTTGGCGTCAGAAAAAATATGGCCTCTCTCCTCTTTTGTTGCTTGAGCAACCTTGACATTTACTTTCCAGTTGGACTTAGATTGTCAAACTATTTACTTATATACAAATAAAGGTTTAATATCCTGGTAAACAAAGATGCACCAGAATTGAGATTGACTGAAAACACAGAAACGGGACATTGATGAAGGGAATGTTTCTGACACCCAAAACACACACTCTCTTGCATCTCAATAAATAAATATTAACAAAGGAGTCACACTTTCTCATTCAGTCAACTGTCAACAAAAGACAACAGAAACCTATTAAAAATGTATACCTTTAAAGGATTGCACATCTATTTTCTGTTATCCTGCATATATGAATACACATAAATAGAATTACTTTTGATGTGTAATCTCTACACTGATGTGTACTTCAAAATTTGGAAACTCCTGAAAATCCAGTTCTGAACAGCAGCTAAACTATTAGTGTATTTAATACTAAGCTCATCAGCCTTTTTACAGCTACAGGCACACTCAAAGCCAAACTGTGGAAGCTTATGACATTTGCAGGGGAGGGAGGAAGTTCAAGTCAGTGAATTAAATCCTCACCTAAACAATAAATGTTTATGATTCATACGCACTTGCCATGTCAGTGAGTACTAAATGATATATGCCTTTTATATCCTTGCGCTCCTTTTAGCCAGCCCTTTTCATAAGGAGAAATTAATTTGGGTTGTTAGACAAAAGCCACAAAAAAAATTTTTTTTCAACAAATCAAATATCATCCACTTTCACAACAATAGAAAAATAAGAGATTTCCCAATAATACAGACGGAGCAGAAAACCCAACAAATAACAAATAGAGGTATGGCAATAAAATAGAAATGAACACACACAGATACAGTTGGTAACGATATGAAAGTCTGTAAAATACATAAGATGACGAGATATCAAGAGTACATAACAGAATAAGTTGTTTTTATCCCTGTGACTCTGCATGGAGGAGGCACCACTATCGCAGCGCCTCCTATGGGTCTTCCAGTATTGCCTCCTTTGGCCTTCCCACCCTGCTTCTGTCTCTTCAGTAAGTTATTCGTCTCTTTTGTTGTCACTCAGAAGTGGATACAGCATTGTACATTTATTAGATTTATGTATATATAGTGAAGTATTTAGATAAGTTTTCCTTCTTTTTACATTTTAGGAATTTTTTGTAGTCTTTGTTTTCTTTATTAAGTATTTGTCTTTTTTCAGCTGTGTTCATCAGTTTGAATACTGCCTGTGATGGGCTCATAGTGGAGACAGTAGTAAAGGACTTTTTTGGCAAATGAGAATGAAGAATCTCCAGGTGTAGACCAATCGGCTACCTCGGAGGAGAGGCTGAACAGAGATAAACATAAAGACAAGAACATAAAAAAGACACCATTTATTTGCTCCTTCTGAGGTTGTCCTCGTCCTCTGTCTACCCCTCAGTTCCACTTTAAGACTGAGGTAAGAATAGTATTCATCATTGTGCTAGGGAAGAAACTCCCAAGTGTCTCAGTGAAGAAGGCTTGGAGGGATGAATGAATAGACAGACGGACAGGTGGGGGTCACTGTGAGTCCAGACGAGTCAATGGAAGGTGATGTCCATGTCCATGGAGCACTGCTCCTCCTCTGTTACTAATCAGAACTGGTACCATTTTTTGTCTTTGCACTTCAGCATCATCTGAAAACAGGAAATGTTGGAGTGAGAACATGATTCAAAGTATGAGGAAGACTTACCCAGCTAGTGAGTTGCACAATCAGTGAATCTTATTCGTTTAGGGTTTCAACGTCATCAACTGCCTATCCTGTTTTCACTGTAGTTTGTAAATGATGATATTTTGACCCAATTCTTTCTCGTGTTCAGTAAAATTAAATAATTAAATTAAAAGTATAAACAACACAGCAAAGCAGGGTTCTTATATTTTAGAATCTGTATCTATCTCACTTATAAAATAATATTGTGAATCAGTAAGTTACCTGCCAACATTGTACTCAATATGCATCATCATTTTTAATAAGCCTGCAAGTTTGCAAAAATATTACCATGTATATATATATATATATATATATATATATATGTACACATTATTACCACCAAACGTCTCCTGCCATTAGATTATTTTTTCTTAGTGAACTATTTCCGAAATTACGGAGAAAAAAAATTTAATGGGTGGAAAAAAAGAGATCTCGCAAAAGTTTTTATTGTAAAGTACTTCCAGGTCAATTGGTTACCATAGATACGACAACAATCTACAGTATTTAGATAAGTTTTCCTTCTTTTTACATTACAGTACATTACAGTATATCTACAGTATACAGCTGCATTTGTAGAGTTTTGTTTTGAAGTTGGCCTCAAATATAAAGACATTAAATCGGTGCTTGGCAGTAAACACGGTTTACATTTACGTGAGAGACACTTGAAGAGAATACTTAGCACAAAGGGCTACTCTCATCGGAAAACATACTCTGAACTGGCGGACATGGTGGAATTCATGAGTAAAAACTTTTGCGAGATCTCGCAAAAGTATAACTTTTTTTTCTTCTTCACCCATTAATTTTTTTTCCTCCCATGTCCCCTCCCGGGCTCCGTACGAAATGGAAATCGTCTAATCTAGTCTACTCTTTTTCTAATCTGTATTGTGCATAGGTACTGTACGTAAGTACAAGTATGATCTGGCCCTTGCTGTGACGTTTACTATAAACAAAAACAGAAACTCTTCTGTGTAGATGTTGAATTAAAACATTTTCTCTTACATCATGTGCATGTTTAGAAAAGGATTCTGCACTGCCCATCATGGCAGCTGTCCTGTCCTCCAGCTCGCCCAGCTTCTGGCCTCTTTCATCCAGTGCTATTCGGGCACGTGCCAGATCTCCAACCACACCAGAGGCTGCTCCCTTCATGCCTTCAATCCCACCTGGGCCTGGGATATGCTGGGCCAGGCTCCGAGATGCCTTTCCAGCTGCTAACTCACCAACTGAGTGAAGGAGGAAAAGTGAGAAAAACAAGATAAGGTGTGTAAACAAAATGCTGCATCAAGGCCTGAACCAGTGCACGTAATGTGTAGGTTTACATACATAATTCCTCTCTGTCTAGTGACTGTGCTCCTCCTCCAAAGAAACCTTTGAAGAACCCTCTGTTGGGTGCCTCTGGTGTCTCCACAGGTGTAAAAAGTTCACCCAGCATCTCCTAAAGTATCAGCACACAAACACATGACACTAGTACGGTGTGGCTGCTTGTGTCTCATTCAGTTATAACCTATATAAACATAATACTAGTACAGGTCTTGTATACCACAGAACATAATTTATAGCAGGTATAATATACATTGCAATACACAATACAGTATATACTGCACCTTGTTTTCCTCAAGTTATTTTGCATGATTATGTAAATTGTCTATAATATGAAAAATTTTATTGCAGTTTTTTCAAGATTTAACCTTACAATCATAAAACAGTTCCTGTTAAAGCCACATACTGTAAAAGAAAGTAAAAAGTGGTAACTGACTTGTAGGTTTTCACAGGTGTCCTGGCTGTAAGTGATCCTCTGGATCTCAGTGGGGGAGCAGAGGTACATGGCCTGACCCAGATTGGTGAAGCAGAACGTCCTAGCTATTCGCATGTCTGTCAAAGGCAAGTAGTTTACATCCATAAGCGGTCTCAGTCCTGGCAAACTGGACAGGGGATAAAGAAATAAAGTTATTCACTGACCTTTCGCCCAACACTGTACAGTACAGTCCACTGAATCTGTGACAGCATTGTTCTCACAATCTTTGTTGTCAGACAGCCATATGGAAGGCTGTTCTATCTCTGCTCTTTAGGGAAGTGAAGATTAATGGGGATGAGCGACAGGCTAATACACTCCTCCATCCTCCCACACACTGCATTAAATTCAGCGTGTGTATGTCTGCATGTGTGTGCAGGCATGTGTTAGCGCTAGGGTTGAAGTCCGTGGCAGGTCATTTGTTATGGAGGTACATCAAGATAAACATTTCAGTCTGGATAATGGTTTAAAGAAAAGTATAACTGAGGACATGATATAACGATTCTGTCTGCTTCTGTGGTGCATTTATTGCTGCTATATCAAAGTTCAGAAAAAATGACTATTAATAAAACTACATCCACTAATCCAATTTCCCATCCAATAGTGCATCTGTGTGCTCAAATTGTTCCAAATACGCATATTCTTCCCCAAAGTATGGCAAAATACACAACTTCTGTCTCACTCCTCGTGCCCAACTATGATAAGTGCCCAGGAAGGCACTTGGGCCTGCGTCCTGCTCCTCTACTGGTCAGAACTGATCTTGGATGTTTTACAGTTTGACTTCCTTATAACTAATCATCTTTGTCTCTGTTTACAGTGTCCAATTCACTTTTAACAACACAAACTCAGTGAAACAAAGTGTGACACTGTCCTCTGTGAAAGTGAAACATACCATGTGCAATAGGAGATGGATGGCATCTATTTAAATTCAATAATATTAACATGATGCATTCAAAATGACTTTGATTGATTGATTTTTATTTATAACCCACCATTTCTGACTGATCTTTGATGCAGACTGACATGTTTCTCACCTGAGGGTCATGATATGGCCGTTGGCACAGAAACAAGCCACGCACACGCCTTGGCTCATCTGCACCACATCTGCCCGTAAGATGAAGGAGGTCTCTGTGATGCTGTGTTTATAGATGCAGGTCTGGGAGGGGAGGGAGATGACTTTGGCCTGTTTCTCTGAACACACCACGGCATACTGACTCTCATTGAGGTCCTGGGACGTGGAAGGGGACACAGAGACAGGCCGGCGGATACGGACCTTCTCTCTTTCCTCACCATCTGCTGTAACGTTGGGCTCATACCAAGGCTCATATGCAGGGGAGAGCTGGGACCCTGTGGAATCAAGGATAGCCATCCGCATGATGCTGCCCTTCAGCCGTACCAACATGCCTGGTGAATAGGAGGAAGAGGCTTGTTATTGAAATGTTGTGCTTTTCATCTTTTAATTTTAAGAGGACCCTGTTGAGCTTTTGATCATGATTGGTGTACTCAACCAGTTTTGATAAATGTATCAGAGGGGTAGAGAGACACGACCACTAAAGTGGGAAGTAATCTAAATGTGCAGTGCATGCAGGCCACAAAAAATATGTTAAGAAAAAAAATAGAAAAAGAAGAGAAAAATATTATTGCACAGAAACTGTAGAACTGAGGTCTGCCCATCAAATACCTCAGCAAGAAGGTAAATGTAACAGGCATTTACTGCAAAAACTGGAAAGTGCGAGCCACACAAGGTCCATTGGTTTGTCAGCTTTCCACTAATCAACAAATAGTAGCCACTGGGCCCAGTGCATCCTAGGACCAAGTGGCATCAACAATGCAGCTGCAAGAGCAAGGAGACTACTGGCAAATGTAAATCGGCACGTAATCAATACTGATATTAAAATAATCAAATGTTTTATGAGGTCTTTTAGGCATCAAGGATGCAGTTTGTTCTGTTGAGAAATTAAATGTTGACAATCATAATGTAAATATAACTGGTCTGGTGGAAAAGAATACCTTACTATACAAAACCTTTAACTAATGTGGTTGTCAGTGGGCTGAAAAAAAGGTTTGGTTCTGAAGTTAATGGTAACACCTCTCCTCATATTTTCGCTAAACACATTTTCAACCAAAAGAAATGTGCACTACTTATATAGTGTACATTTTGTTCAGTCATATATTGCCATATTTTCCACGCTTCACACTCTCTTTCATGATCCCTTTCCCACCTGTAGGTGAAATGATAACTGGCTGCAATTGCCGTTGCTCCCCAGCAGGTGGCAACGTTAGAGCAAGATTCAGGACCGTTCCCAGTGAGGTGCCCATATGCAAGCAGGGTGTCAAAGTGCTGTCCCCCTTTCGGGCGAAGGTTTCGCAGAAGTTAAAGGAGCTGATGACCTCTCGGGCTTCCTTGTCGATGCTGGTGACACTGGAGGAGCGTGAGCGGCTGAAAGAATTGTCTCGGTGGTCTAATGGGTTGGCACCCCGCGGCGGGCACACAGACAGGAGGACAGTAAGGAAAAACAGAGAGAGGTAAAGCACCCGCAAAGTAAGGGCAATACAAGACAGACAATACAGAGGTGGACAGATTGTTCTGTACATACAAAATAATTTTAATAATTTTTTATGACTGATCTCTGTAAGATACTGATCACGTTAATCCAGGAAACTGGAAGAAACCTGTAAATATATAAAAGATTGGTGTACTCATATGTCTAGGATACATTGATCTAATATATAAACAGAGCAGCATCACCTTAAACTTAATTGATGGTAATTTTTCAAATTTTATAGATGTCCTACAGCATATTGAACAATAGAAAAAAACCCAATGAAAATATGCATTTACACATTTTCACAAATTTCAACATTTGATTTCATCCCCAATGAACATTTTTATTAGTTTAAATTAACCACCTGTCAGGCACTTCGGTCACATAATTTTAACACTGCACAAAGGTCAGTGTTGTGGCACATGTGTAAATGTCTTGGCACTTGTATATTTTAATTCATTCATTCCATTATTGAAAAAGTTGTACATTCCTTTTTAAAAAGTGGTAATATTTTTAGTTGGGAAATTTTAAAGGAACCAATCAAACAGAGAAAAGAAAGACACAAAAAACACAGAAGAGATAGAGAAGGCTGCAAAAAGTTACAGAAAGCTTTACAGTGAGATGGAGTGTGCAAAGCTTTGCTTAGCACCACTGACCTCTAGTAAGACCCCATCAAGGTCAAAAGGTGGGGTCAAAGTACTGCAGAGAGCTGAATTTGTTGAATTTATTCCAAATATCTGACTCATTGAATATTATTCAGTTCAGAGTTTTTATTCAGATCAGATGAGTGCTACTTTTGTCTCATGCAAACTTAGGAGAACATCTGCACAGCTTGCCAATTTTGAGGCTAATAACCAGATGAAACTGGACTAATGAAATGTGGTGGAGTCCAGTTGGAGTGAGAAAGATATACTGCATTTTATACAAATTGTTTGGAGACACAAAGTCAAGGCTTACCCAAGTCTGGCTTTAGCTCAGTAGGCAAGCTTAATTTCCGTGACATCTTTGCTGGAAAAAAGAGAACATCCCTCTTTACAAACACACATCTAAGCTAAAACATGATGCCATGCAAAGCTAGATAACTAGCATTGAGCTAGAACTGTGCACAAAGCTTAAAAACACCAAAATGATAAAAGGCTGTGGAACAAGTGCCTGGGGATTGTTTCACTGACTAGAAGAGTCAAAATTCTTTACACAGGAGAAGGCACTGCATAAGAACAACCCAGTAACTCATAGAAGCATGCTGTGACAGACAAAACAAAGGAGGTGACCTCTGGTTGCACAGTGCCCTGGAAGAGAGGCCTGGTGAAGATACATCCAAATTGCACAGCCATTCAGGACCCTCATGCCACAGGAGCATGCACCAAGAACAAGAAGGTTAACAGGAAACAGAAAATACTGAACAAGAGATGGAGGAGGACAGCAGAAAAGAAAGTTATTGAGGTAGTCTACTAGTTATTGTGGGTAAATGGACTTAATGTTACTGTTTTTTTACTTGCATTTTATTATTGCATATTATTATTATTATAGTTTGTGATAAAAAAAACACCTCTGCAAATAAAAAATAGGAAAGAAATAAGAATATCCCTATAGAGCATTCTGAAACATGCCTTAATTCACTCAATAACAAAACCCCTGCCATTTCACATCCTAAAATATGATTAGATTATTTTGCTGAATTGTTTGACAATTTGATGTTGAATGTCTGACAGCCTTAACTGGTGATTAACTTTAATGTACCTTTAACTTAGAATGTAAAGGCTCTGGACACTCACAAAGAGGGTTTCATTTATTCTAAACTTGGGTGGTAGCTATGCTGAGAATGACATACAATCACTCAACTCCCTGAACCAATAAAAACGATTATGAGATAATGTCTGATTCCTCACAGATGCAAGAAATCTAAAAGGGGGGAATGGGGAAAAGTTAATTAATCTCCGTTTGAGGTTAGAAGGTTTCATTAGTTAAAACACCTATGTGGGTGTACCATAGCATATAGGGCCTTTAAAGTAAGCTGGATTTTTCATTTGAGCATATCGTAAGATTTGTGACTTAATCGGATTCATACTCATTTCTGTAAATGAAGTAATGCTTGGGCAAGTTAATAAGAATCCACAACACAGATTTCAGTATAGTCAGGTCTGGGAAAAGTGAAGAACATTTTAAATATCCACTCACTGCCACTTAAATGTAAAAGATTGTTGGATTCTGAATCCATTATTCTGATTAGTAATTACATATTCATCAACACACACTGGAGATACACAAAGACACAGTTGGATAGACGAGTTCCTCTCAGCTCTGAGGTTTCATCATACTATACTGTACTATGGGCAGTCGTTTTGGGACAGATATCAAACACAGGCACATTTACAATTTGACACTCGTGCTACATACATGTAGCATGCAACATGTGTTTAACTAATGTGTTCTGGGATTGGGTGTCTACAGACAAGCTGTAGTCCCATCTTGTTTTCAGGTTTGCCTCTGCTCCAGGAGTTTCAGTTCTCAATGAATCGTTTTCTGCCCTTACACGTGTGTTCAATAGTAAAATATGATAATATTGTTACTCTATAAAAATATATAGTTGTTTTTCATTAAATACAGTGAGAAGTAAAAGCTAGTAAAGCAGAAGCTAACCTGAAATTGGAATAGTACTTTGGCTCTGTAATTTCTAGTTTATGTCTTCCCACTGTAGTGACTGTGACACAGACAACAGATACAAGTTCTCTACCACAAAGAAATAAAACAACAGGGGAGACAAATCTGGACCATATCTGTCCTGCCTACACAGCCTGTCACGAAAATCTTTGGCCACTCTTACCTCCTCTACCACCTCCATTGTAGAATTGTTGTAGATTGCTGTTTGACATCAACACTTAAGGGGTGTAAGGGGGAAATTGCAGTTAGAAACACCCTCCAGCTGGTCACCGCACAAAAACTATCGCTGTTACAATATTGAGTCACTTGTCCTCATTTTAATTTATTCATTTGTGTCATCAAGTGTTTTCTGATATAAAAATCAGACCTAGAAATTTGCCAGATAAATCAAGTCAGTGGGAGTCTCTAATTCACTTTAATTTGACAGATATTAAATGTCTACATGACATCTTTTGTGTTGCATCTTTTATTGCATGTATGCCTAAAATAAAAAGCAATTAAATACAAAATTTCCCTGCAGCAAAGACTCTAATGACTTAAATTATGTTATACAGAATGTAAAACAGAAAAAGCAAAAATATTACTGTATGTATATTCTTCTTGTTTGTCTGTAGTAATTAGTCAGTAGTTATTAGTTTTGCATTGATGATCCAAAACCTCTGTCTCTTTAAACACTTTTAGTGCAAACATATACACAAGTCACACAATCCTGGCACTAATGGAATCTTATCTCATAACACTATAACTTACTTTAAGGTAAATAGGTGAAACTGCAGAATAAGAAGTGGAATTATTTTCTTCCACTTTTGGACTTCATCACTTAGCAAAAAAAAAGGGGAAAATGATGCTTAGCCCTCGACTAAATGATTCGTTAAGGTAGACATTTTTTGCCGCAAGGCACCTTATCTCTCTCCATCATATGAATAATGCAGAGCAGACAGATGTATCAGACCACAGTCTGGTGGCACCAGACATAGGGGTTGGGACAGCCATAATACCTGAAAACAGCAGCAGGACTCCAGACTTTGATATTTGTTTTCTGTCTGACCTTTTTAAAAAGCTCCTTATTTTCTGTGTGCTAATGCCAAGTTACTCCTAATGAGATGGATCTGGGCTCTTTTCTCTTGAAGCACTTTCAGTTGAAATACTAATGATGTAGATTAAGAAGGAGGCAAGTAAAAGAGTGACAGAGCATCTCACTGCTGCACAAGTGTCAAAGAGCTGAATATTTTCACTTATAGATGGTGCATTAGTTAGTGACATAGAATTAATGGTCAAAATTTGTATTTTTCCTTGGGTACAATTCATTTTATTTGCTTTCATTTGTTCACATTCACGGATATAAAAATGGTTTAATATGATAATGGTTTAGGAAAATTTTGCTTTGCTTCACTGCACCCACATAATAATAATAGATCCTTTATTGATCCTCTTGGGGGAGTTGTAGTTGGACAGGTGCCAGACAGTACATATTGGCACTAGTACAGGGTTCTGGTGTCTTGTCTTGACGTGTGGCCTGGCGGAACTGAGAATCGAACTGCTCATCCTCTGTCAGAGTCATGTCCTCCTCTTGTCCTTTTCTGTCATTCTTTCCTTGTATTTTCAGTTCCTCCCTCACCTTAGTCACGCCCCTCTCTCC
>JAUMHL010000017.1:11636345-11647580 GCA_032362345.1 Sandelia bainsii
ATATATATATATATATATATATATATATATATATATATATATATAAAATACTATACACAGAAACCCTATCCGCACTGTTTCTGTACTTTTGTTCTGGGTGTTTCATGGTCAACTGAAGCTAGGCCCCTTAGTTGCAATTGTGTCTCTGTGCAAGTGAGGTCCATAAAGAAACTGTTTCCTACGTATGGTGCAACAGAATTGGAGTGACCTGACATTATAGATGAGAAGAGAATGATGAAAGGAGAAAGGAAGTGTACATATTATTATATAATCCATTTAACATCACACAAATGAGTGAGAAATATACAATTCCACTAATACAGATTAAGCCACGCTGAATGCATTTTTTAGCAATAGTGATGTATTTTTTATTCTGTAACCTTGCTGTTCTTGATGTACTGCAGGGTGGTTAGAGAGTGTAGTGTGGGACATTTACATTTCTAATTTAGGCATTAAGCTCATTTATGACACTGCTATCCAGAGTGACATGAAGGAAAAACCCTCGGGATACTATTACGTTGTTATGCATAATTAATCTTTGGTGTGTAGTGTGTTCAAAGAGTTATTTATTATGGAGTACTTGTAGCCTAATTTATTTTATCATCTATGCTAGCAGCCCTGTGAGCCCTGTACTTGTACCTGCTAAATGCTAAGATCAGCAAGCTAACATGCTCACAAACACGACGCTAACTTGCTGATGTTTAGCAGGTAATACTTACCTGGTTCACCCTCATTAGTTTAGCAAATGTTAGCATGCTAACATTTAAAAATGTATAACTGAGGCCACTGGGGATGTTTGGTGTAACTGGAACACTAAATAAATAATTTTCATTTAATTGCCAGTGTCATTTAGAGTCTTGCAGTCTATGCACAACAAATTAAGCATGCAATTATGTAAAATCTGTCGGCGGGAAAGCATACACATACAACATATATGTATAATTAGTCAAATCATTTAAATGAATAATGAATTAATTAATTTGGCTTTCCTTTTAAAAATAGTCAAAATTTCCCTGTAATTAATACCAAAATTACTTATTTTCCAAAAAAACATTCTAGTTAATTATTCAGTGTTACAACACACAGTGCAGGTTTCCTGTACACTACCTTTTTGCTGTAGCCCTGTCGCTTTTGCCGCGAGCCAACAGAGTAAAGTGCAGGTATGAGGTCCACAGGGCAGTCAGCAAAGTACTCGCAGCAGGTTACAGGAGATTCATGTATAGTCAGAGGGTAGGGATTCTCAAATATGGGGTACCTGTTAAGAGAGCACAGACAATGTCACTTCATCACTGCATTAGTCTTATCCAATGCCACATGCAAACTAAAGAATAAGATTCATGAGAGTACGTTAGTAAGTAAAGGTGATATATAGTATAATAAAGATAATCACAAATAAGTCAGCTGTGATATTTTAGCCCACATCTGAGAAAAAAATAGAAGAGCCAAACTCACCCATTTTGTGCAAGGTCGATCACCACTAAGTCCTTTTCTAGAAGGACCACCACAGCATAAGGTTCCTGAAAATCTGTACAGTGAATCATACAAGTCATTAATCACACAAACTTTTAGCTGTCTTGTAATTGCTTGAGCGAGAACTCCCCTCTCCTGAAATATGCAAACCACAGGGGAAGAATTCCTCCGATTTTATATGGCAAATGTTATTACCATATCTGTGCCCTGAAGATGTGAGGGCAGGAATGCTTAATGCTTAAAACCTATTAATCTATGTGATTTTTAACCGTGGGATATTGCTCTAGTTAAATATTTGTATCAGTCTGCTTCAGGAACATTACTTCATATTCAACTATTCAACTTAAGATCAGATTCACTTATAATAAATTTTAAACCATAGTCAAACTGTGCCACAATCACTTCACTTTCAAGGATTCATAGTGATCACATGCCCAATAGAGTGTTACTCAGAACAGTTTTCAGCCACTTAACCAGAGCAGCTAGGGGTTAAACGCATTGCTAAAACAACTTGATAAAAATGTATGGAAACAGAAACACACTTTTGCACTATGCATAGGCAGTAGCTACACTTCCTTTTGTCTTATGGATACATGATTTAGAAACAGTAAAAAATAATAAAAAAAACAGGTCTCAGTCTGTCAGCGTAAACCAAGGTTGAAATAATTTGACAACTGTTGTCACTACACATCTCACTGTCCTTCTCCTTTTATTCACCCACTGGTCACTTTGTCATTCACATTCTGCTGTGAGTATTATGCAACTTTAGCTCATATCTGTCAGTTTTGACATTTGGGATATGGCTACTTTGATTTCTGATTTACCTAAATATACAAGATTAACAGTGATTATGTTGCTTCTATTTTGAAGAGAAAAAAGGCTACTAAAGGATGTTGATGACAAATAAGTCAGACTCCTGGTCCATCTACTTCTCCATCTTTATCACACTGGCTCTTCAGACTCCTGCTCAACCTACATCTCCTCCATACACATCTTCAGCCATCTCTTCACACCACAACCACCAGTGTCTAGACTCCATCAGGGGATATTCCTGTTCTCTTCATAACCTGACTTCCTCACAAAGTCTAATTGCCACAGACTCCAGTCACTAAAGACTTCTCACTTCTGTTGTGCACATTATAGCAATAAATTACATCTAAGGACTTTCTAAACAGTTGTGTCTCTCCTGGTTGAAATAGAGTATGTTTAAACCTGCAATGACTATTTTATAGCCACATGGGTGCTGTTGGAAAAACAAGTTGTAAACACTACACTGACATATCGAGTTTATTTTATACTTCATACTTCAGAGAAAACACATCTAGCAGAAGCGGAGCAGCGTGAGCATTCATTTGGAGTTTTGTTGTGTACACCTTGCAAATACAAGCCCTCTATCCCCTACTACTACTTTTACCTATCTGGAAGTTGAGACAGCTTTTAGATAACTTCACCTGGATGAGAATCTTCATCACACACACACAGCTAGAGACGCAGTATATTGTGCAATCCAAATACCCAGTAACATCCATTATCAGATGAAATCAGTACATGTAACATCAGGTTGCCAGTGATATAATAAAGTCACTTTGGCTTCATAACTAATGCTGTAGCTGTGCCAGATAATGCTGCACGAGTTTACATACTGCATTACATACACACAAATTCCCATACCATCTCCAGTCTGACTTCTTTACCTCTTGCCACCTCGATACAGGAAATAAGATAATAATTTAATTTAGATGGATGGCTATTGTGTACAAAGAGATGAAGCGAAAATGTCATATTTTGTGTGTTGGATAATGAAACTGAAATAGGACCCTTCCCCTAGGGAAATTCCATATTTATTACAGAAACACATTTACACAGTGACAAGCAATCCAACATAATGAAAAAAAAAGGAAAAGGTATGAGTGTGTTTGTGTGAGTGTGAGTCTGAAGCACCCACACAAAAGAGGATGACAAGTCTCAAAATTGAGACATGCAAACACCAAAGACACACTTACCATTAGGGTATGGTGTCTCACATAGTGTGAGGAAGTCTACTATAGGATAGTCCATCTCCAGCACAGCAGTACTCTTCCCATGCATCACTGTCAGACAAGGCCGCCGACCCACCGTGTCATAGGACAGACCACCAGATAGGATTATGAAGGGGTCCCTGGAACACACACACAAGCATAGGCGTAAAAACACAGACATATTCAGCAGCAGGAAGGGACATCATGGATGTGCCTCATGCTGTTTATCAGCTACCAGAAACCATGAGTTAATTTAATAAATTAAAAAGTGATTTCTGTTGTGAGTGTGGAATATACTGGAGTATAGATCCCATACACTACAAGGTGTCCTGATACACAAAAAAACAACTGGGGTGGAGCTGAAGAAGAAGGCATGGAGGAGTGTAGTTTCCTTCCTTCCGTATTACACTTCAGACTCTGTTATCACTTACATAACAAATCACAGCCTAATGTGCAAGTATAAAGAAAGCCTGTTGCCTAGAAATTGTTGGTTCTGCAGGATTGACATAAGACTGAGATGTGTGCAGCCTCTTTTTCAACACACATGCACATTTGTGACTCACATGATTCAATAGCTTTTAACCCCTGTAAAGCATTTTCATGCCCAATCTGGTGAATATATTGGGCATGAAAACCCCTTTTAACCCCTGAAAATATCTGTGTGGTGGCTTTTGACACAACTGCGTATAATTAAACACTTTCATGCTCAATCATGTGTACATATGTTTAAGTGTGTGTAAGTATATCTTGGAGAGAGAGAGAGAAAGAGGGATCCTACCCAGTCCTAGTGGTTTTATACTCGACTTTGAGAATGGGTTTACAAGGCTCTGGCTTCTTCCCATCCTTGGGCTGTTTTCCTATAATAGAATAAACAGAAGTTACTTTAGTTTAGTTTGCCAGTTCACTCCATCCTCACCTCCTCTCTTTTTCTTCCCCCAGAAGCTGCACTTAAAATCAGCTCTGAACACTAGCCCGAAAATAACCAAAACATTTTCACCGGAGATAAGAAAGACAAGTGCAGTGGCAGGGGCATGCAAAAAAGGTATGAGAATCATGGATGATTTACACAATCCATCTATTCAAACCTCCATGTGAGAAGTCCATGTGAAATGAATTTGCACATCCATCATATGTGGGCCTTCCTATGCATATTTTTGTCTCAGAATGCACAATATGTGACAATATATATCAATACTATTACTATGGAGCTTGAGCCTGGACGCTGAGCCCTAAGGTAGGTTATACAAGGCAGGTCTGTGTAATAAAGAACAACTTTTAATAACTACATCTAAATAACAGATATCTAAAGAGACAATTAAAGAAGAACTTATAAACCTTACTTAAACCTGTCAAAGGAATTTGCATAATTGCCCATTAAATACCAAACTAATTATGCATGCAGCAGTGGGAGAAACAACTAATTAAAAAGCCTATGTGGTGAAATCCTTTCTGCAATCCCCTACACACAAAGCCAACTTGGCAAACTGGTTGAAAGTTATTTTATTTAATTCCCTTTTTTGTTTCCCTCTCTTACTCTCTGTATATGTTGCTCTCACACACTATTTCTATTTCTTCAAGATCCTTCATGTGGGTGAACTGTCAGCATGCTCTGTGGGATAAGTAGTTATGTGGGGGGACAGAGGAATATGGATTGAATACATCTTCAAAAGAACAGACTTGCTGTGGGAAATAAACATAGCACCAACACTAAAGTATATGTGTGTGAGGACACAAAGTAAAGCAAACAGAGGCAGGACATATTTGGACTGACAATAATCCTCTGACTGAAATGAGGAAACGATGATGGGGCCACAGGTAGCTGAAGGCACTGTTATTTGTACTGTACTATAAGTACGCCACAGTAATCATAGTTGGCAGAATCAGCAATCTTTTTGACTTATGCATATGGCCTACTTCACATAAAGTTTGACATTCACAAAATATTGTATGTATGTATGAGTCAGCTTAACTTATTTGGACCAATGGTTTGTTACATTTTAACTTTGTATGGCTTTTCTTTAGATCCCTCAATACAAAGCAGTGTCTACTTGCAACCACCCAGCACAAGCTGTATGTCTGTGAGTTGGAACGATTCAATTGTAGAGCTTTTTTTGTATTAGACTGTTTAATTTCAAAATAAATATAACGATATTTAATAGAAATGTAAAAAACTGAGCATTTTTTGTCCCCTACCCCAGTGAACATCTTGATTATTATTGTCTTTATGTTGAGGGTTTCAAAGGTGTTGTTGTTAGGAAAGAGATCAAGTATGAGGGTCTTACTTATTATTTATATTATTAATTAACTTAATTACAATTATGTTGTAAATTAAGATTAGGACGTTGAATCAGTTGAGAGTCGATCCTCATAATATGTAATGTCTTCAGTATGTCAGTATTTCACATGGTCCTAAAGGGTTGGGTTAGAGGCTAAGAAAAAGTCCACTCCAGTACTGTATGACGAGACCATCATGCACCTGGCATTGCCTGAAATCACCCCACCATTTACTAATGCACTTTAATTACCCTCCAACTGAATTTTGATTTAGGAATTGGACTTGGACAGAGCATCTGTGTGTGTGTGTTTGTGTTTCACCTGCTCACCATGTGGGGTGATTGTCTGTATGGGCTTGCCTTGCCCTCTCACATTCCATATGGTCAGAGTTCCATCTGAGTGACTGCAAATGAACTGCTTGCCCTCGTGATGCCAGGCAACTGAGTGGATCGCCTAGGAAACGACAGGCAGGAAGCGAGAGGGGGAGTCAGTGCTTCAACAGGATGAAACATCATGAGCCACCAAAAAGTGTTTTTTTACCATATCCACATGGTAAAAATGTTCATATGAGGGTTAAACGCCTGTAACTCTGAATTATATACTCTTGAACAGATGGTAAAATGTGAGGTAAAAAGTCTTGCCCCTGACTTCAAAGAAATTTCTGTGGCATAAAGGAATATCTTAGAACAAGCTTTCATGTGGGCTATTTGCTGAATGTGAAGAAAAGTGCAATTGGATTGGTCATTTCATCCAGGAATACCAAGAAGGTTTTATTATCATGGTTCTAAAGTTATGTCATAAAGACAACTATTCACTTGAGGAAAAAACCATCTTCAATATTCACTGTATAGGAAACATCTGTTGATCTGATGCATTCAGGTTCATTTGATATCATTTGATAAGTTTAAAAGGGAGAAAAAGTAGTCACAATTCTAATATCTACAGTATTTGGTGGAAATGTTTTAAGTCAGATATTCAAAAACAAAACAAAGTTGCAGCTAAAAAAAACAAAGAACCAAAAGGAGAAAATAATACAATAGAGAAGTGAGCAAAGACAGGAGAAAGTTGGTGGGATTGTGCCCAGTTTGTCCTCTCATCTCCCCCATCATCTGAAAGGTCCAGCTGCTGTTGTAAGTCTGGCACATGATGATTTATCTACTGACAAGGAATCATTGAAAACACAAACAAATCATGACCAAAGTATGCCAGCAAAGGGCAACTTTGCCTCCTGATGCTCTTTTCATAGTTCACAATTAAACCCAGTGAATGTTTTGACATTAAGTAAATATGATGAGGTTCACCGAATCTGTGTGAAGCTCACAAAAGCTTCCAAAGCAGTTTTACAAGGCTTGTCACATCATGATTTTTTTTTTTTTTTTTTGCCCAGGGGCATGTTCTTCCTAGAACATCTGCAGCATCAGTGATATGTCCTGTCAGAAGCCTAGTGCTTTGTCATGGGAAATATTCTTTCAGAGACAATGTTTGGGTATATTCTCGTATCGATTCAAAGTACTTTAAAGGCTCTCTTCCTAAAAGCTTGGATGACCATCGACTGGTGTTTCAGAGAATTCTTTCCACTTTGCACCGTTTAGTATTTTGTGTTTCTGGCTAAAGCTCCACTTATTGTTTATGTGTGATCTTGTCACCGGTTTTCTGTGTCGCCTCCTCTCCCAAATGCTGCTCCTTGTCTCACATAGCACAAACTTAAAAGAATGATTAACTTGCTGCCGATGCTGATGTTCATCACACAGTCAAGTTGCTCTCTTTCAATTGCAGCTGTTATATATTTAGGTGTATATCAATTTTGAATTCACTGTATCATTAATCATAAATGGGGCTGCATGTCAGGCTCACTAAATGTGCTGAGTTTTTCAGAAAATAGCTTAATCGGATGGCTTAGGGAACCATTGTCAGCTTTAGTCAAAACTGACGGACGTTCTAAAGCCTACAATCCTATTTTCAAGTGTTTGTCTTTGGGTATGCAGTTTCCTGTTTACAAAAAATGTTTGATTGGAAATAATAAATAATTAGAGGCCTGATGACTAATAGCTTAGGTGTCTCATTTAAGGTGGTGGCGGATGTGCCCTCGTAGGCAAAGTGATAGAGAATGTGGGATGCGGCAGCCTAGAAGGAGAGGTAGTTTGTCAGTGATTTGTTGCCAGGAGTGATTCACCAACGTACAGTGCCAGGTGGGTTGGATGTAGTTATCACAAGGTCCTAAATACAGTTCTGTAAAAATTTTTAGCATCCCACGCTCTGGAACTAAAGTGAATTATCCTAGACTGGTCTTGACAGAGATGGGCTGAGTTGTAGAGATCTATCAGGGCATTGTTCACTACAACAGTCCCAGCAGAGAAGAATGCACTGCACTTAATTGGAAAATGAGTACATTAATTGAAACACATGGTACTCATCATATCAAACAATACCAATTAAAAAGACTAATTTCATGATTTATTACACTAGGTCAGTTTTCACAGATTATTTTTTGGAGGATGAGAGAATTCAGTCAACACTTATTAAAGTCACACACAAACAAGCATGTCCCCCCACACAGATGAAAACACACACTAATTCACAGAGAAGACAAAAACAAACACACATTAAGATTAGTGATGGAAAATAGACACACACACAAACCTGCACAACACAGTCCTAATTAGAATAGCTTCTGCCAGCATTGTGTCACACTGGGACATAAAGACAGCTTAGCCCCGAAGTGCTCTACAGACACACACACACACACACACTCAGGCTCTCACAGCAATGGTAATTCATCTAAAGTAGAAAAACATTCAACTAAAAAAGGCTGAATATAAAAAAACAAAAAAAAACAAGCACTGAGCTGCAAGTATGTCAACAATAATTTCCACTGGGACAAAAAATCTGTTCTGTTTCTCTGTTGTCGTTATTATACATGCCCTGAAAGTAAAAAGCCCTTGTGAGTAACAAATTATTAAGCTATCAAGACATTTCATTTCTGTATTACAGAAATGATGAAATGCTCAGCGGCTGTGGCTCAGCAGATAGAGCAGTTGCCTGCCAATCGTAGGATCGGTGGTTTGATTCCGGGCTCGTCCAGTCATATGTCAAAGTGTCCTTGGGCAAGACAGTGAACCCCAAGTTGCCCCAAGTTGTGTGTCAGATCAGCTGCATACCAGCTCTGCCTTTGGGGTGTGTGAATGAGAGGCAGTGTAAAAGCGCTTTGAGTACCAGTAAGTTTGAACTTTTTATTGTTTTACTGTTGGCCTTCTGTAACAGCTCGGAGAATGCTTGTAGCTTTCCATTATTTGACACAGAAAAAAACAGATCTAAAATAGAATGAGATAGAAGAAGAAAACAATGGAAAATAATAAAAGCAAAGAAATGCAGAAAAAGACAAATGTGATAAAGAAGAAAGAAGTTGGGCTGTTTGCATAAGCAGCCTGTAGAAAATTTTGCTAACTGAATTATGGGCTATTGAAGGTGTGACACAGAAGTGCGTTCATTGAGTGAGCAGTAGTCACCACAAGAAAACAAGATGGGAAGGAGGGAAGTAGAAATTCAGATCTGGCTGTGAAATCAGTCATTCATCACCAAGGTGTTGACTCAGACAGAGCAGTGTGGGTTGGAGCAGGGTCAGGGTGATGAATGCTCTCTGGCTCACACTCACTGGAAACCCATACTGTTGAGCCACAGCTAATAGACATTCCAGTGAAAGACACAGAGCGGAAGGCATGCCCTCTCAGCTCTTTGAGAGCTTGTAAAAACAAAAGTTTTATTTCCTCTGCTGTATGTTTAAACTCTGCCGGAAACTTTTTGTTTCCTGGGAGCCAGGTTAAGTTCCCCAATTTGCTGACATTTCTGAACTTTGACAGAGTCTACAACTAACACGAGCTACCTTCATTTGAATCAAACCGAGTTCATTATTCCCTTTATGCACATCTTTCTTGCAAATGTTCTGTGAGAAAGTTTGCAAGAGTAATTAAAAATGTGACAAGAAAACAAGAGCCAGGATTACTCACAAAAACCATTTATCTCTATCCTGTCATGCCCAAGACCATAGACTGCCTTTCACTTGTTTACATATCCACGAATTTCCATCAGAACTAAAATAATGCTTTGAGACATGCTTAATCCAAAGTCTGAATCCATCACTGCATGGTTTGTCGGCTTACTCTGCTGCTCAAAAGAAAAAGAGGAGAAAAAGAGCTTTCTTGTTCAGTCGACAACTTTGATACACGCCAGTAAGCTCCTAGGCAAAAAAGTTTTAGGAAGAAAGCACACAGCAAAAGTGAGAGAGCACAGAACAGAAGGAATGTAGCTTTCAGTGGATTTGATAGTAGTAAAATGTTTTTACATCCTACAGTATTGTTTTCTGACATGGAGCTTCCACACATTCATGATGTGAGCGAATGACAGCAAATAATCCTGACTGCATCAACTACTCCATGCTTTACAAATTGCTTATGATTAATGATAAATATATGTTCACTGGCCAAAACGAGCTAAGCAAAGCCATAGAGCATGGCAACCATCTTGACTGGACATTTACGCAGTCCAGCATTCACTATCTCCATCATCATCCACAATCAAGACAGTAAAATCCAACATATAGCTCTTCAAGTATGCTTTTACACTATTGCAAGCACTATTGTGCTTCCATCACACATTGTAGACCTGCACCTCTGTCTTGCTATATTTTGTAAAGACCCATAAAGTAATAAAGTTGAGTGTCTAGGTTCAAAACCATTAGAAATCAGAAATCCTACACAGTTTTACTCCATAAACTTCTTGTTGTGTCCATATGTATTACTGTTAAAGAGCCCTTCAGTTGTAAACAGACACAGTGCTCACATTTGTCAACAAACTATTTGTAAAAGGTGCGTAGCAATAATCTAATCTCTTCAATCAACCAAACACCATAAATTAAATTAAAAAAGAAAAAAATTATTCCAAGACATGTCTGTGGAACATAAAATTCTTCTATTAATAAGTACAATTACAGTTCTCATCACGTCACGATCATAACTGCATTTCACTATTTATGTAGCACAGCAGAACACCAGAGCTGTCTTCAGTGACCTTGAAGGTTGGTCTGGAGCCAAATTAAACTTAAAAGTTATGTGACTCTGAAATTTTGATATATCAGCCAAGGGAATAACCCCAAGACATTCGAACAGTTGCATGTTGCATGCTATTTTGCTTCGTCAGTGTAAATAATAGTGAGTGAAAGAAGGAGCAATAGCCCCCCTTCTCCTCAATTTCTACCCACTCAACCCCCAGTCCCTGGAGAGGTGAAACCGTAGGGGTTTGAAAAGAAGAGATGAGCTCCCTTGGGAGACTCAGTACTAGAGACTGTAATGCCCTAGGAGCAGTGGGAGGATATTAGCTTATCTGGAAGAGGGAGACAGCGCGCAGAGAGAGAGAGAGAGAGAGAGAGAGAGAGAGAGAGAGAGAGAGAGAGAGAGAGAGAGAGAGAGAGAGAGAGAGA
>JAUMHL010000017.1:11647680-11658061 GCA_032362345.1 Sandelia bainsii
GAGAGAGAGAGAGAGAGAGAGAGAGAGAGAGAGAGAGAGAGAGAGAGAGAGAGAGAGAGATCTGTACAAACTGAACATACAAAATCCACTCTCATTTTTTTTCTATATGTATCTCAGTGTGCTCACAGCACCACAGAGCTGCCAATGGGTTGAACACTAGCATAAGCGTTACAATAATCAGATTATCTTAAAAAGGGGGTTTTGGCTCTAAGTACTATGGACACCACTGTGTGACCATGTACATGCTGACTGTGTGCATGTTTGAATGAGTATGTGTGTCTGCCTACATCCATTGAGTTGGCTTAAAACTGACAGGTTTATGAATGAGATATCCTACTCATAGTCAGATTTGGATCCCACTAGGACTCTAGACAATGAGTTGTGGAAGGTCAGACCGCACTCAGATAAAGCAGAAATACATGCACTAGTTGTATTTGGGCCAAAGATTTTCTGAATATCGAATTCCAAAACCACTAAACCACAGTGTGTCAGACATTTGATCACATTTATTTATATCATTGCCAGATCACAGAACAATCCTAATACAGATTCTACATAAAATGCAAAATCATCCGCAGTGGATGCACACATTCTACTATAGGTTTGACACACTCCAGGTCCAAAGGGAATCTAGGCAGCTCTGACACTGCGTCGCTATTTTATTGTTGTGTCTCCTTTTTATTTATAAACACACACTATTGCCACTGGTGAGGCCACTAAAGCCACATGACTCTGCTTTAAAAAGGTGAAACCTTTTGCAAAATTAATTTGCCCTTTCATGACCATAATATGCAAGCAAATTCACTGCATAAGCTTGCAACCTCATTCTGGAGACATGAACATGCGGTACACTACTAAATCATAATATTATTAAAATACGCATTTCAGTCATGAAAAACATTTTCTTTAGTTGAGACTGCTGCACTAGCAAAAATAAACTGGTTTTATGATTTTATTTTGTCAGCCAACTGAGATTTCATAATTCTTACTTTCTATAGAAGCAAATAATGTCAAAGGCTTCCTCTGATGAGCTTCTTCATTCTTCTTGTAGCTGGATAGTACAAATCCAGTTAGTGAGTCCACTCAAAAGTTGGTTGTAAAACTCTCACCTGGCAAATCAAAACATTTGCTTCGTCTTCATTAAACACACATTAAAACTGCTATGTATAAGACAGTCCTGTCACCCTCCACCCTACTCAAGACGAAACAGGACGTAGAGAGTCAGTCATTACTCTCTTTTTGTACCATCAAAAGCCTTAAATCACAGAAGTGAGAGGAGAAACCGTTTCAAGAGATGTGTGTACATGCACAGTGTTGTTTAAATGTTTAAAAAACACTTTAGAATTTCTACATAAATATGACTCAGGAGATTTCTGAAGACCATCGAAAAAGAGCTGTTTATGCTCAGCAGGCTGGAAAGGGTTTGGACTCCACCAGTTAACTTGCAGGCAGATTCTGTACAGAGAACATTCAACAGCACCATTACCCTCCCCAGGACTGGTTGGCTAAAAGAGATCACACCAAGAGCAAGTAGAATAATAACCTGCAAGATCACATGAAACCCCAAGGTAATACCTAGGCCTCTCTCAGAAGAACGTCTGGAGAACACTGAACAACAATGCTGTGACTAGCAGAGTTGCAGTGAGGAAGCCTCTATTCGTTGAGAGGAAAACTTATGCCCATGCAGTTTGTTCAGTGCTTCGTGGATAAGCCAGAAGGCTCTTGGGATTAGATGTTCTGTGGATGGATGAATCTAGAGTTGCACTTTTTGGTCTGAATGATAAGTGTTATGTTTTGGGATGACCAAATACTGCATTACAGCGTGACAATTTTATTTTGTGAAACATGGTGGTGGCAGTATCATGATTTGGGCCTGCTTTGGTGCCTCTGGATCAGGACGGCTTGCCATGATTGATGGAGCAAGTTATCCATCTGTGAGCAGACGTTCAACATAAAGTGGAACATGCAACAAAACACTGACTCTAAATACACACACACACACAAGTTTCTCTATCAAAGCACAGCAAAAGAGATTCAATGCTGTTAAATGTTCCAGTCAAAGTCCTGACCTTAATTCTACAGAACTATTGTGGAAAGACCTGAATCAGGCAGTTAATGTGAGGAACCAACATCGGAACAACCAACATCTCAGAGTTAAAGCTGTTCTGTAAGGAGAAACAGGATAAAATCATTTCAAGTGAGTTTGCAGGGATGATCAAGAGTTACCAGAAATGTTTAGTTAAAGTTATTCCTGCAAAAAGGCCCCATGCCAGTGACTGAAGACACGAACTCACATATGTTTGCCACAGAAAGATATTTAGGATTGTATCACTCTCTACAGTAAAAAAATGAATAAGTATAACTTTTTAACTAGGTACCCTGTATCTGATATTTAAATGAAAATCACATATTGCCCTCCTTAGATGACATCACTACTTGGCGATATCCCTGCAGAGCTCAAGTCATCATCAGGGACCCCACATATCCTGCACATCACATGTTTGACCTTTTACCATCAGGCAAACGATACAGGGCAGCAAAGACACAAACATCAAGACTCAAAAGTAGTTTTACCCCCACAGCCATAAGCATTTTAAATTCCCACATGAAATAATAATAACTATATTATTATTATTTGATTTTATTTTTGTACTAATGTGAATGTAACTATTTGTGTATCATACCCTAAATGTATTATTTAAAATCTTTTAGGGTATGAGTGTGTGTATGCTTCACCAACCGGAGCAGCGCTCCCAAATTTTGTTGTATGCTGTGCTTACAATGACAGTAAGTTTCTAATCTAATCTTGTATCACATACTGTATTTATACAAAAATTCTAAAGGGGTTCAACTTTTCAGTTTTAGTAAACTATAGTACCTCAAACATTAGAGTTAGCCCCCGTCCTACACACACACACACACAAAACTGTATACAGTTCAGCTCATGAATATGTGATTTAATTCCCAGTTTCTGTATTAAAGATACTCTGTAGATCAGAAGTGGGAGGAATAGCTGAAAGCTGCTGGAGACGAAAGGAAATAGGAGAGATTTGCCTACCTCATCGTAAGTGTAGCGATAGTCAGCCTTCTTTGATTTCAGATCCCACAGGACCACGATTCCAGACTCAAATCCAATTATAAGCTGGAGAGGAAGAGCGACAGGCAGTCAGTGAGATAGGTAGGAGAGATGACAGAAAGGAGATAGAATAGACCCTATGATGGGCGGAAAAATAAGTAATACATTTGACATTCACACACAGCATGAAAGGAAGTCAGGTGTAAGCAGACTAAAGTAGCTCAGGGAGAAAGCGGCTCCGATGGTACACAAGAGACGATAACAGAAAATGCAAATATATTTTTAGAACATAAACTGAAAAGCTTTTTTTTTATTTTGAGGACTTGTTTATGCAACATCACATAGTCATAGCCATACTTTAAGATTCAAATATGTGTCACTAGTGCACATCAGCTGAATGCAACAACTCCTATTTTAACTGTGCAATGGAAATTACCCACTATCAGCTACCAGCTGCCAGCTATACATGAGAAAATGGTTTAACCTATGTAGAGGAGAGCATAGCATCTTCTCCAAGCCAAGGCTTTCATACAGTGTATAAGCAGTTGCTTTGAGTAGAGACACATTTTACCAGTGGCAGTAAATGTTGAAAGACTTTCTGGACTGATAAAGTTGGCACAACACTATTTGTGCACCCATGGGACGTTGTTTTCAAGTGTTGTTTCCAACAGATTTAACAACATTAGTTTCATTCCTGTCATGTAGGTATATAAACGCAGTAGGGAGACTGATCTGTGTTGTTCTGGTGTATGCTCTCCAGTGAAATGTGGACTTTGTTGCAACATAGTTTGCTGTGTTTAATATTTGTTTATTTTTTGTTTGTTTGCTGTTGAATGCTGACACGTGTAAATGAAAGCTACTGTATGAAATTTTAAATTAAGTAATTATATTTTTTGTCAAGTCAACTGATTGATTTAATCTGTTCCTAAGTTACTCAGATTTTGCAGCAAACATAGGTCGGAAAAATGGTTTTATAGTCTAATATAAAAAGTCCATATTATTTAATAAATGAACAATTAAGCAGTGATTGTTAACCTGACCAAATATCAGTTAAGGATATTTCTTAATTTGCATCCCTAACACCAACACACGCAGTGAAGTTGAAGACTGCAAGCTAGCAAACATGGAAACATTTCCATATTACCTTTCATTTACGCTTGCTCACCAAAGTAACAATATCTTTTTAGCTCCTTAGTAACCAGTATGAAGGTAAGCAGTGTAATACTGTCTGAAAATTTTCTGGTTGTGAACTGTTAAATGTACATGTGCTGTATATTTCTATGGTTTTTATGTGAGTGTGTGGGCAGAAATATGCTATTCTTTACCTTTCCCTCATCCATGGGGTTGTCACTTATATGTACAACTGGTCCAGGGTGAGCCTTGGAGGATCTTATGAGAGACAAAGAGAAAGACAAAGGTAAAGATAAACAGAGAGTTTTGCTTTAAGCAATGATAGCATTGGTCAGACCCAAAAGAAAGCTACAGTTCGTTTATATTACATAATAACATATGAAGAGAGTTAAAGTGGGAAGCAACTGTCTTTGAAACTGAGGAAGGGGTCCACTAGAGAGGTCAGAGCTGCCAATCACTCCAAGGCTCTAAAAGGCTGTTCAAAAACATAAGCTAAGGAAGGTTGTGATGGATAGCTCTAACAGGCCAGACAGTCCCCAATGGCTATGTGTATGGGTGTATGTGTTGGTGTGTGTCCATTTGTACGTCAATGAAGAAGACATCACAAAATGCTCGACTGCTCCCTCCTCTCCCCCTCCTGTCTGTGCTTTACCCTCCAGACAGCCTTATGTCAAATCTCACTCTGTGCCACGTGGCAGCATAATTTACCTAACCTGCACTGCCTTAGAGATATGATGTCAGCTGAGGAGCGCCAGGGAAGGTCACAGCTGAAAAAGAGTGACTGTTAGAGCCTGAAACATAACCCTGATACCACGGTGCAAAGCCAGCCTGACAAGGTGAGGAAGAGGAAGGAGCTGCAATTAAATGTAATGCAAAAGCAGGCGAGGTAAGGTGAGGCAAAGTCCTTGTGGCACATGCCTTAGCAGTGGAGAGTTTTTAATTCATCCTATATTCAGACAGGGAAGGGCAGGACATGCTGATGATAATATCAAACTATAAAAACAGGTACATATTTTAATAAAAGCATGTTCTGGATGGCAAACATGAAACAGAGGGAAAATATTAACCCTCTTTATTCAGTGTAGCTTCACATGTCTGCAAGAATCTACAGTATGCATATAAGCAACAAGCCAAAGGTGGCAAGCATCTGCAGGAACATGTGTGTACTTGTATGGTCAAGTGTAAGGACCAGTTTGAGTTTTACACCATGGAATTGGGGATACTGTGGGAAAGTATGGTTATTTTGATCAGTCCACACTTTCAGGACCAGATGCTGGTCTCCACCATGTAGACTGAATTTTAGAGTGATGACTTGTGTGCATTAGAAGGTAGCAGTTAGTGGGCAGACAGGCAGTCAGTTGTCTCTATATTTAGCTGTTAGTGCTGGAGCCTTATTACCTAAGCTCTGCTGCAGCTGGAGCTGTTGATTTATCTAATCCCCCTTCACTGCCTGTCTCTCAGCTAACAGCCGTCCACAGCAGCATGTACAAATTAAACACACATACACACACACATTTGCATGACAGCACAATTAAGACACAACACCCTGCCCATTTGTAAAACATGCAGATATAAAAAAAACTTGCTGAATTGCAAGATGCAAAAAATAAAAGCAATAAAAGCTTCAACCTCCTTTCCTACACATGGTTTACTTTCCCTTGTTTCAAGATTTTATGTGCAGTGTTCTCTGTGGTTTCCTGCAAGACTCCGTAACAAATCTGTTTTGTTGAAACCTGTTGTTATACGTTATAATTTTCACATGAACATATTCACAAAGTCCACAAATACACATTCAGGTTTGGAGATAAAGGAATCACCATGGCAACAGAGGCAGGATGGGCAGATTGCACACAGGCTCCAAAAAATCATCCATACTCTGCCACAATTACACAAACCCACCCACCCACACACACAAACAACGCCTGCTTAACTACTTCAGCACGCTCCTGTAACCGCACATTTGTGCCTGTGTACTGATAATGACTCTGCATTTTGCATATAGAGTAATAACGTTTTTAGGGACGGGGAAAATTTGGGAATATGTGCATATACAGCATTTTTGAGTTAGGCCATGCATAGTACTGTTATTTGTATCTATGTCATTCTCACCAGATCATTTGCAGCTTCTTTCTTGTCTGTCAGGTACTGATTCAAGGTATTTTTAGTCACACACACACGACTGCTACAGTTAAACTAAATGCCCCATGACAAATATAACACTCATTTAGTAAACCAAAATACCCTGAAAATCTTCGCCCCTTGGCACCTTTAGTCAAAACGGTCATCAATTACAGTATAAACTTTTATTGTACAACATGTGCATTGTATCAAAAATTACCCCCACCCAGCAAAACCTTTACTACATTAAAGAAAACTGAGCATTGCATCTACATTTAGTTATTTTGCAGATGTTTTGTCCAAAGAGATTTATGAGTAATGTAAAAGGAAGCTAAATAGCAGAGTGAAAATCTGGTTACACCAAACTTTTAAAAATGCATTACTATACATATGTACAGTACATATACAAAAAGACTTGATTGCATAAACACACTTTGAAGCAATTGTTTTTTGGGTTTGCAGATGATGCAGGGGGATGTTTAACCATTGAATTTGAAAACACATTCTCAGAGTACACAAAAGCAGGCGCACAAACACACACACTAAATATACATCAATGTGTCCAAATCAAAAAAGGTATGAATAAGAGCATACCTACTCAAGGGTTTAAATAAATTCACACACACACACACACACACACGCACACGCACTGAACATCTGGTGTCACCACAGGTGACACTCTGAGGCAGCAGAGCCACAGTCACCATGACAGTGTCTCCGCAGCAACATGGCTTAAACAGCCCATTTGCAGCACACACATACCATATGTGCCCTAATGTTACCTCAGTAGACTGTGACTGGGTGTGTGTTAATGCACTGGAGCTTAAAGCTTACATAAAGCTTACATAAAGCACATACAGTACGTGAGGCTATTTTGTTACTGTTAAGTATAACTTTTCAGGTAATCATACATAATTGTTATGTTCATTTTGACTGACTATCATTGTCAGCTCAGCTGTGACAAAGGTTGGTTGAAGCTACCAAAAAGACAGTAAAAGTGGCAGAAACAAACTTATTATATGATAACTCAGTTAAAGGAATAGTACAGTATTTTGGGAAAATGCTTGAAAGTAAATATTTCCCAAAATGTTAATGTGTTTGCTAAGCTACATACATACATACATACATACACACACACCACTTATATATATATATATATATATAGGTTTGGGCATTAACTGACTTCATGTGTCATAAGATATTAACATTTTACATTTCCTGTCCCATTTCTTTCCCTATCTATGTAGCCAGTGACCATCTACGTGAATCAAATAAAAAAAACACACATACTGTAGAGACGATGCCAGTAACACCACATATAAACATCCTTGAATATACAGTCCATACATGCAAAAACGTTAGGCATCATGCAAACAAATGTGGCCTTATCAGAATGTCCTTAAAGCTTAGAGCATTGACTGAACTATAGTGATATGAGGTTCGTTGTGTACTGTAGGACATGTAGGTTTAATAGTCTTTTTAGTACAGTATCTTGGGAGCAGAGGTGTGAGTCATACAAACATAGAGAGCACTGGGACAGGCCAGGCCTGGGGCCACTGGCACAGCTTCTGCAGCTCATCTACAAATAGCAGGGCCCAAGAGAAGACGATCTGCACAGCACCCACAAAATGATAGCTTCATTACAGCAATCGCAATAGGATGACAGTGTTGAACTATGGACAGTAGTGTCCACTAATGGCTAACCTATGACCTAGTTTGCAAGTCCAACAACCTCCAATTTGACTACAAAGTTGCTTCTTAAAGTTGCTTGTTGTGTACAACTAACAGTTTAAACCTAAATGCAATCAATATATCAAGGCATGCAATCAATGATATGAAACAGAGAACAGTAGCAAATCCTCACATTTAAGGCAGTGCAACCAGCAATCATTTGGCATTTTTGCTTGATAAATGGCTTAAACAATTAATCAATTCTAAACATTTTTGTTGATTAATTTTCTGTCACTCGACCAATTGTTAACAGCTCTAATTGCAGCTAATTTAGATCAAGTGCCACCTTTGCCTGATGACAGCATCGGAAGAGAACAATCTTCCTAAACCCACAGCTGGCAGAGACACACAACACACACAGCTCTGAGCTGCATCAAAGCAAACCACAGAGACACACACTTAAACAGATATGCAAACTGAGAGCATCTGTAACAAATCTGTGAATCAGTTCCTGGCACTTCAGCCATCTTCGAGACATAACATCCCACAGAGTGGATGTGTAAGTGACTGAGGTCTGAATCGAAAGATATGGAAACTTAATTTCCTCAAACTAATTGTGTAACGCTACAGTTTAAACGGAAGAAACAACATGTCAAAGAAAGTTCGGTGGCTTAACACAGCTGTTAGGGGTGGCAGAGCACAATGTTAAGAGAGATAATGGGATTAATTACTCTTTGAGTGGGCTGAGAAAATGGCGGTAAGAACAGATGCAGAGAAGACTGTATATGTTCCTTTAACACTCGAGAAAAATATTAACCTTTCCTAGAAAGTGTTTTTATGACTTCACGAGCAGGTTTGGAATAGAGGGGATGTTGAAATAAAATATGTGAATGGCCATTGTAGAAAATATGTCAAGGTGAAGGTGAGGAGGAGTGAAAGGCACTGCAAAGGTGAATGAGAAAAGAAGAACAGAGTTAAGCACAGAAAGTGGAGGTTATTTCTTGTCCTTTAGTCACGAAGAGCCCCAGTATCTCTTATCTTATCATCCACATCTACTCTCTATCTCATCATTATCACCCTTTACCTTCTTCTTCTGCTCTTTTTTTCTTTAATTGGAAATCTGTTCCATCTACCTCTCTATCCTTCCGTCTACCTTCTAGTCTGTCCTCTGTTACCTGCATTTATTCTTCTGTCACCACTCCATTCCTCCCCTCTATCACTCTCTTCTCTGAATGCCCTTTTCCCCCGGCAAAAACCCTGTCTCATCCTTTCCACTCCCATCTCTTCTCTGTCATACACTCTCCCTCCTCTCCTCCTCTCGCTCTCTCTCCCACCACTCACTCGCCTTTTCTTCCCTGCAGCCCTGTCGACAAGACGAGACGTCTGTGTGTACCATACACTGATCTCTGCAGACACCTGTTCCACCCCCTCCCTCCCTCCCTCTCTTCGCACACACACACACACACACACACACACACACTCAGAAGGGGACGAGGAGAAAACATGAAGCAAAACGCTCCAGTGAATAATTTAAATCTCTACAGCAGGAAACCAAAATGGAGCCTGTCAACATGACAGATCCATTGAAACAGCAAAGAGACAGGTCACTTGCTACCTAGAGTCTGATACTATGCCTGAAAATGATAGAGTGAGTAATGATTCCTTCTTATCTTGTTACATGTAAACTACGATAACCTTTTATAAGGTAAAATATTGATTACAGAGCATCCCTCCCAACTTAAGTCTTTTTAGGTTGGTCAGCTAACAATATAGGTCCAAGTTTGATACTAATACAAAAAACCTAGACAGCAGTATGTTAGAGAAGGAGAGAGAAACTGCAGACAACTTTCAGGGCAAAAAGTGGGAGGCAGCACGGGGGGTAACACGTGAGCACTTAACACTCACAGTTCAATGGCTTTGTTCCACATGATGACGTAGCCTGAGAGCATAAAGGACTCCACATTGACGATGTGGATGTTTCCTCGTTCTGTGCCGATGTACAACCATTTACTCTGGAAGGGCAGGTGACAGAAGGTTATTCTGCAAAGACAAAGAAAGAAGACAAGTGTTAGAAAAGTTGGGAAGATGAAGTAGTAGGAAAGAAAAGCTTTGACAAACCAAGAAGATGGATACAAACAGCAGAGAGACACAGGCTTCCTGAAAGTCACTCAGTGTCCTGTTATAACAAGAGACAAATTATGCAAAACTTTGAGAGGATTATTTACCACTCCATCAGGTCGAAGCAGTGGAAATGAGAGTGGCAAACCAAAGAGATTTTTGAGTCATTCAATCAGCTACTTCTCTCCAGACCTACAGGATACACGAGGGCAAGGAGGCACCCATAATTCTCGTGTTTTCATCGGGGGGGGGGGGGGGGGGGGGGGG
>JAUMHL010000017.1:11665729-11676092 GCA_032362345.1 Sandelia bainsii
CTAACAGTTCACACAAGCATGCAAAAAATCACAAATCACATTGCACCAGAGCAAGTGAGAGGACCTAACAGAGGAGGGAGAGGATAAACTGAGAGAAAAAACGTGTGGCAGCAAAATGGACACAGTGACTGACACTGACACAACTTGTCTAATCCTTTGCAGTTTTGTGTGAGGCTCTTACCTCTCTCTGTTGAACTTGAGGGAATGAAGGATGGCTGGTCTCTTCTGCCTCAGGTTCCACAGGTGGACACTGTCATCAGCCAGAGCACTCACCAGCGCTCCCTGTCATAAAAGAAGAGATACCACCTCAATTTATATTCCAGGATTTAAAAAGGCAAATGCTTTTATCATAACAGAAACACATGTAGATTATAAGTGCAGAGATTCTGATAAACATGTCTACAGACTGCACATTTTGTGTTTTGAGCATGACATGCATGAGTCAGACTTCAGTCCCTGGCTGATTTTAAACCAGGCAGCTTTCTCCCAGGTAACGATGATTCATAAGATGTATATGAGTGTATATGCGCGTGTAGGAGGCACTAAAAATCGTCTCCATCTCCCGAAGGGTTTGTTTGAGCTGCTGAGTCACAGTCACACAGACGCTGACAAACACACACACACAACTAATATATTTTCCATAAATATTGTGTAAATCAAACTTTTTTTCCATATGAATCAGAAAGTGATGAAGGTTTTCAATACTCATAGAACAGTCTCAGTTTTTTGAATCAATAACAAGATGCTTGTCCTGTGGCTTCACATGACATTTGGTCAAAATTGCCTGAGAAATCTCTTAAGAAGGCCTGGATGAGTTATGAGTTGACTCATATCTGTGATTGTAACAGGATGGATGCACACAACCAAATTATACAGTGTAGTTCCCTTGCAATGTTGTTGAAAAGAGGTTGATGGGTCATTTGAAATTTAACACTTTCAATACAGTGACCAGTTAGTTACAAATCCAACAAAGTTCTTGCTTAGGCAACCAAATCTTACCTGTGATTAATAAAAGGTATGACTATGAAAGATTTTGCACATCAATCACTTGTACTAACTAAGTTACTTGAACTTCACTGGGTAAAATTCATATATACATTAATATAGACTGTATTCTATCTGATGGATGAGCATCTAAAATAACTACAAGTTATCAACAGTGTGTTAGATTCCTTGGTTATGTCACAATGCTGATGCCAATGAAATATCACAGTTTAGATACCAATTTCTTTCTGTTTACTCGTGTGAGAAATATACATGTTTTCATCACTGTTTAACGTTGTTTTGAAACAAGGAAAAGGGACCAATTGTCTAATCATTGATTTCAAATAGACAACCATACAAGACAAGCGTAATAGTTTAATATTTACTTTCAATACTTAACAGTAAATAGTAGTAGTAGTAGTGCTAGTATACTGTACAGGGAACAGGACAGCTCATTGTGTTAAAACATGGAAAGAGTAGTTGGAGGTGAACGTATTTTCACACTATCTGTCCCTACAACAGCATGCAGTAGAAACTTAGTTTTGAACATTTTTAACAGTGAAATGTGATTACCAGGCTAGACATTCATGACTCAGCCCTTAAATACTGTTAAACAGCAAATAGCACAGTGGCTTTTTTCTACAGAATCCTGAAATCCTGTGGCAGGATAATAATATATATTTTTTCCAATAACATTATTACCCACAGAGCTCCCTCTCTTTATAAGACAGAACAAGTCTTACTGGTGAGTCACACCTCACATCAGTGGAGTAATTTTACCTCGTTGATGAGAAACTGTAGCTGGATGACGGCTGCTCCACTCTCATGCTGACAGTAACACTCCACACCTGGACGACCAAACCTAAAAGGTTCTCTGTCAAGGAACATCAATAACACCAAAGGCATGTCTCTCCAGACCAATGGTCTGTATATTCATTGTTACAGGCAGCATTTATTGCACATGTACGTATGCTCTTTTTTTTTTTTTTAATGACAGTGCCAGTAACAAGTGCCTCAGCATCTTAAGGTCATTTGTTCCTCGATACACCTAATTCAAAGGTCATGACATCTGCTATCTAGCTACCTGCTGGGAGGGAAATGAATGAATATGCACAGTAATATTTTTTTATAGTACACTAGCAGAGCTTGAACATATTCATCACCTACAACAAGAAAAGATCTTTAAATTGAATTAAATTCTTGCACTATACTGTTTCTGACCCCCCCTTATACCTAGGAATCATATTCTTATTGAAAGTATTATAATTATGCAACACTTCATTATGTGCCCTACAGTTACACACCATAGGGCTGAATTCTACCATGACGAATTTTATTTTAAGAGAATGTTTCCTTGAATAAAAGCACTTAGGAGGCAATTACCAAACACTATATGTAACTCAGGTGTTCATAATGACTTGCAAATACTGAACCATGTCGGGGACTGCAGTACAGAAATAGCAGCATGGTAGACAGAAGAGAGTGGCTGTGAGGAATAAATATATAGCAGTGCTGCAGCAAAGACAGACTGTAAGGAAGGCTGTAAAATGGAAACTCAGATATTCAAATATAGGGAAAACGGTTCAGCAGAGGAGAGTTGGACATTGTGTGAGCGGATGAGAAAATAATAGCAGAGAAAGAGAGAGTGAAAAGGGACACAGTAAAACAGAGATCGACACCTCTGATAAAAAATGCAGAGGAGAGAGAAAAGAGGCAGAGAAGGGCAGAAGGATGGAGGCTGGGAAAAAGACAAAAAGAGGAAAGAGAGAGAAAGGACTGAAAGAGAATAACAAGCTCTCTCTTCCTGGGAAGAATGAATAGGTGAACTTACTAATTATATCTATTCATTCTTCCCATTACTCTCAGGACTAAGGCGGGGGTTGGCAGTTTTTCATACAGGGGGCGCATATAGATGTAACACCACTGGGATGACACTATTGCTCATCATTAGTGCAAGTGTATGTAAGGCAGGGGTGGTGTGTTTCTGCATGTGACTTTCTTCACAGTGTGCTTGTTTGATCCAATGTCATTCGGTGGCTTGTTTACCATTTACAGCAATAACTGACAACAAGGTGAAGCTGCTTTAATCAATAGTCTTATATATACCACGGAACAAATGACTATGTGTAAACGACAGGGTTTGATGTCAGTGATTAATCTACAGGGAATGGTCACACGACTCAGCTCTCCAGAAAATCAAGTGTATTTCAGCTTATTGTTTTGGTTTTCCAGCCCACAACTTGACTGTTTTGGTTCGCTCTCACAGCTTTTATCCATATTCTTTTAAAGGAGAATGTATATTAGATTTGTTTTCATTCAAAGGCCCACAAATACAACTCCATATGAATAGTAACATTGCTCATCTGGATGTGTAAATAAGCAACAGCTTGCTAGGAAGTTCAACAATTGTAAATTGAGAATTCACAAATGTGAACATCTAATGTGTTTTGTAAATCACTCTGTAAGTGCTAAATTATACAGTAAAGCCCTAGATCTTACAAAAATGTAAAAGCCTGAGAGACACATGGTCCTCAATCCAACCAGCTTTATCAGAATGAGATAAAGGCACATGCTTTTTCCCTTCCAATCATATATCAGCATGGCACTGTAGTCTCTGTGATACTTGCAGAGCTGCCTCTAGACTTTTCAGCTGGATTAATCTTTGCTCTCCTGCCTCCTGGACAGGCAATTAAAGGACTATAGCTCTGAGCCAGTGATGCCCTGACCAGAAAGAATCCACCAGCTCCAGTGGATTTCAGCAAGTAAAGGGGATTGAGCAGACCTAGACTATGACAGTGAGAAGGTGCCACCATGACAGAATTGATGAGTATCTTCGCTTACATGCTAAATGAGTTAGTGGCTCTTATTTTGTGTAGCAGAGAATTTTGTTGTTTTTTCTAAAATGTACGTATGTCAACGTACTTTGTTTGCATCGTTTTTGATTGAAGACATAAACTGCAACTAAAAACACTGAATACAGAGAAAAACAATAAGTATCAGCATGTCTGCCTTCAGAGTTACCATAGTGACCACAGCAGGTGGGACAGTGATGATTATACATACTAAACTGAAGTTGATCACCTAAAAATCTGCTTTTGAATAGTTAGGTCACTCTTACAGAATTCATAATAAGAAACTAGTGCCATTTGTAGTGATCACAAAATATGTCCAGGAGTACACTTCAAATTTGAAAACTTTCAAATTTCCAATCAAAGTTCAAATTAGAAGAATAGTGTTGTGGTTTGGAGGTCTCAGAAGTGAAATATGTTAAGTGACAGAAGGTCACTGCTGCAATAAACATTCAGTGTTTAGAGGGTTGCACACTGGAAGAAATTAAAAAACAAAAAACTAATCTTACTTAGCCTCATTTTAAGAGGCAAAAAGCTCATTAGCATGCAACAAATCCCTGCCCGTGGAAGAGGACATAGGACCTCAGCGCTCTCTGTACTTGCCATCCTTCAGGATTCCGCTTGTGGCTAAACAGTCACAGACTCAGAGAGGGACAATGACATTCATGTAGGTCAAAATGTACGACTAAGTGCAAGCTTTGATCAGCTCATTTAACGGAGATTATAATGTATGGTACACCTAAAAGCTTTCAGTTATGTTTTTTATTGTGTCCAGGCTCGGTAGGAGACATGCTGGGTCACTGCTTATGCTGCAAAGCATAAGAAATAGTCTATCACCTTGAGGTGTCAGTTGAATTACTCATTGTGCATTAAAGTAATCAGCAGAGCTGGCTATTTGTCTACATTAACTGTGAAGAAGTTACTTAAGAGTGAACTAAAGTGGAACAAAAATACAGCAGCATGACCTGCATCCTGTTTATAAAGGCAAAAACATTTTTTCCTCATGGATTATTTTTTTCAGTTGCTCTACATGTTATCAAATCTAACAATCTAACAAATCTGCAGTTCACAGTTTCTGTTTTATCTCAGCACACAGTTGTAGATCTCCCTCTTAATGTATAACCTTCATACATGCAGCAGTGCCTGTGTGTTCAGGCTGTAGTCAGGATGGCTTGGACCTGGCAACAGTGCAGTCCATCTAACTGAAAGTGTCTTAATTGAAAACTCTTTCCTAATGTTGCCAGGCAACCAAATCTTGCAGGGCCTCTTAAAGAGAGGAAAGGATTTAAAGGTGTGCTTCTTAGACTGCTCACATTGCCTTCTGTCTGAGTAGAGGCAGCAATCCCAAAAGGTACTTTTTCATGAAGCAGACATACATGACCAAACAGTATATCAATACAATATACACAACAATGCAGCGAAATAAACTGAAACCATCTAAGAGGCAAATACTGACTATTGTTTATGTGCTTTAAGTGAATTGTGGCATAATAAATGTAAAACTGTCAAGCACAGCAAGTTGTAGCCACTTAACAAGAACCAGTACTTTGTTACTAAGTCAATACCAAAATTCTGAAAACATGACAGTGCTTGTTTTCTGTGGTACTGAAGGCACTGAAAGCACCTCAGTAGTTAGTTAGGTCCAAGGAGAGGATAGGAGAATGTCATTTCTCCAGCACTTATGTAATCTGTAAATAACCCTACAAGTGTAATCTGACATCAAACACAAAGAGAAGAAGGTAAGCAATGCTACAACAAGTGGGATGGAGCAGGTGCAGCAACAGGTCCGCCAAACTGCTGCAACTTGTAGAAAAAAAAACACTCATGTATGTATGGAGATATTTTGCATTTGAGCTGGATAATCAGGGACAAGTTATGGACTACCAAAAAACGGCGAACAGTGTCTTAGAGCTTTTGGAATGAAAGGAGGAAATCTCAAAGACAGACATCCAGACCTGTGCAAAACATTTAAGATTAATTTTAAAATTTTGACGTTAAAATGTTTATATCTTGAAAGGTGACTGTTAGTGTTTGTGAGCTGCGACACAGTTACATTTGTTGAAACAATGCTCCAGGAAGGCTAAGGTTAGCTTGTTTAACCAAGTGACAACTAATAACATGAACTGGGCACTGCTCATGTTACTTGGTTACCAACATTACCTAATGGTATCAGTTTCAGGCTTACACCTGAACCGTTTATTATTTTCTTTCTTTTTTCATACTCCATGCACCTGGGCACTGCAGCAGAAACGTGATGCCACCACAAAATAGTTGATTGTTTTTATTTTTTGCCATAGCATCAAAATTGGTATTGAGTATCATGGAAGTTCAGTGGTATTGATACCAACTATGAAATTTCTGGTATCTTAACATCCGTACTAGGAAGACTGATCGAGTTGGACTGAGTCAAAAGTTAACTTGTAGAAAATAAATGTAAATGTTAATATGTCAAAGTCATTTGTGAATGCTTTCTTCACTTAACTACATTAATTACTTACTTGCACATGAGTCACTAATTATTACTTTTAATGGTTTATGCCTTGTACTTATATATCACACTGAACTATACATAAGGGTTTTGTAAATGCTCTAAGTTTATTAACTGTGTTATTAAAAGCCCTCACTGCCAGTGTTATTTATTTGAATGCCCTTTCTGCTGCACTCAATATCTGATGTTAATGCAATCTTTACCCAGTGTATGAAAGCTTTTACATTTGTTTGTGTAAACCTCTGGCATTGGGAAACTGTTTACCACTATTGTGACAAAATGTGTTTCCTATGAAATACATGTTTCCTCTGGCAGTCTGTATTTGCCTCAATTTCATGCCATGGTGGGGAAAAACATAATTTCAATTCCTGTGGGTTGTTTTCAGATCAGTGTGTTTTGACATGGTGTGACATCAGTCAATATTTTGTGGCATTAAATAAAAATAGACAATAGATCCTGTGAGCATGGTCATACTTCTTATGAACCTTAAATCAAATCAAGGGAGCGTTAGCCTACATGTGATTGAAAGATTGGATTTTACCTACAATTCTTGCTTAGGGAAAAATAATTTGGTACACCTCTGATGCAGAATAAGTGATTGAGTTGATGAATTTATGCAGCAGTCTGCATCAAGATAAGAACAAAAAGAGAAAAATGTGAAGTGATATCAAACAGACTCATCATGTCATCAGTGTCTTCTTAGCACTAATATAAAATAAAATGAACCCTAAACATGTGTACATAACCTTTCCTGAAAATGTCACTCATCATTACAAAAAAATAAAAAGTTCCATGAGATCGCCATTGTCACATTTTTTCCAGTATTTTAAGTGACCTAAAGTCACTTCAAAGTGCCTCAGTTCGATCCACATGGGACACAGTAGGAGATGTGTCACAGTTGCTGACAAGAGCATTCCTCATTCCATTTTAACCAAGCAAGGTCTCAATCTCGGTCTGTGCCCCTCTCAGCACACTGCACGGATGCTAAAAGCAGAGAGACTGACCGCAGGCTGTGAGAGGAGTGAGACAAGAAGACAGGAAGAGAGAGGAAAACGGAGAGCGAAAGCAGAAAGTGGGTCAGCTTCACGTCTTGTCAAGTCCAATGAAATTTTCCCAAGCTATTCCAGAAGTCAAAGTTGACTGATAATTCACGTTTATATTGCTCCTCCTATATTTATTTTTGTCAAAGCCACAGGCTACTTTGCTCAGAAATAAAAGGTGAGTCACTGGGCATCTGACAATGCAAAGTTGTCATAGAGAGAACTGGCTGAGTACAGTCAGAAAAAGGCTGCAGGTTTTATGAAACCATGTTATCCAGGAATAGAGTTGATACTGATAAGTGAAATTGAATAGGGATGAGTCTGTATTTTTCAAGCTTGTTGTTCGTCTGCTTACCTCAAACATATTATGCTTCTCTATATTTGTGGGTCTGTGAGTGGAATAAACAGAAAAACAAAGGAGAGGATGCAGCTTTAGAAAAGAATAGAAAGTTCCAGAGGGCTGACAACAAGACAGAGTGTGGACAACAGTATGTTCTATATTGACATGAGAAAAACTGCTGAATTTGGAAAAGGGGAAACAGTGCAAGAGAGACACTGAAAGAGAAAGAAGAGAGAAAGAGAAAGAGGTGATTAATGGAGGATGAAGACGAGACAGAATCTGGGAGAGGTATTGAGAGAAAGCACCAGAAAGAGAAAGCCTTGGAGCACTGAGTTGCTATGATGTTAGGCCTGAAGTGACGTCAAAGCTAGCCACTCACGCATCACCCTGCCAGAGAGGGAGGCGGGGCCATGGGGCACAGGCTGCACTGGGCCCAGAGACAGAAATGAGGTGATGGAATTTGGGAGACAGAAAACAGAGGGAACAAAGCAAAGGCACTGCAAGAACAGTACAGACAACAACAGAAAAGGGAAAAATTAAGGAAGACAGGGACATAAAAGGGGAAATAAGAATCCCATCACAACAATAAATAATAACTAGAATGTTCCTGGAGAAACTTTGAAGGTGCCTGCCACTTTGCGCCCCTGAACCTTAAAGCCATCTCGCCAATAAGAAGGATTTACCGAGCCGTTCGTTTTGATGTAAAATGTGTGTGATCGGAATCCCCAGTCTGTCCTGTGGGGCATCTCGTATGTGGTTTTTGGCGATTTAAGTTGCCATGGTAACTCAAAATGCCAATTAACCACAATAGGGGACATGTCATGACCGAGCTGGTAGTTTTGATGTATAATATGTGTGATAGGAATCCCAAGTCTGTCCTGTGGGAATCTCGTTTGTGGTTTTTGGCGATTTAAGTTGCCGTGGTAACTCAAAATGCAAATTAACCACAATAGGGGACATGTCATGATCAAGCCGGTCGTTTTGATGTGTAATATGTGTGATGGGATTCTCCAGTCTGTCCAGTGGGCTCATCCTGTGTGGTTTTTGTGTGTGGAAGAAATGCCCCTGAACCTGGGAGCCATCTTGATGAAGCCTCAGTCAATCAGGAGCGACATTAGTCACACCATGTGACATGTCTCATATCCAAACAAACTCACACAAAAATTAAATAATTTAAAATAAAATCTCTCAGGGTGGAGTCAGGTGTGTGTGTGTGTGTGTGTGTGTGTCACACAGATACTAACAGTTAGTAAACACACACACACACACACCTGCACCTTATTACTGTTTTTCACACAGGAGAAGTGATGACAGTTGGCCTCGGCATTCAAAAACTGTAAGTCCTGTCAACCTCCTCCTGGACAAGTTTCCCTCCGTGTCCATGTCTTTTTGTAATGAAATTTTAAAAAATGAGCGTTTGGTGGCGATCTACAAATACAGGTCATCTCTGATTTGGAGGAGAATTTTTAAACTCAGAAACAATGGATTTAATAGGAGACTTAGGCAGCGGTCTCTCGACACTTGGCCACGCAGTTTAAAAACCACAAGTCCTGTCACTATAAAAAGCATATGTGTGGAAAGAGGACAAGTTTTCCTCTGCTTTCACGTACAATTTGTTTATGAAAGATGAAAGTTGACTGAAGGAGAGAAGAAAAGATGCAAAGAGAAGTTGATAACAGCTGAGGGCAAAAAGTGGGAGTGACATCATCACTCTTGGAGCAACATTCTGCCCATTCAAATGAATGGAGAAATTTTAAGATTTTAAACACTCACCTAAAACTAAAACTGCTCAAATTCGAAAAGTATAAAAGATATAAAGAAGCTGTTTTACAGGGAAAAAGCTTAAAGTGTCTGGACTCGTTTAAAGTTCGAATGACGTTTCTACGACAAAGTATGACAATATACCATGTGGATGAAAGGAGGAAAGTTGATGAAATAACTCCCAAAACTGACATCTTTTTACCAAAAAATGGAAAAAGTTGAATAAAATTAAAAATATTCAAGTTATTGACAGTAAAAGTAATAGCACACATCCCGGGGCTGAGCCGGTCATTTTGATGTATAGTTTGTGTGGGTGCACCCTTCCGTTCGGGCCGCATTAAAGTTGACGGAAGAATAAGATATAAATCTATCTATAAAGAAACCAGTTTAGAGGTAAATAACAATAGGTGCCTGCCTCCTATTCATTTTCAATGGCAGGCACCAATGAATAAGCCTTGCCCACCTTTCATAGGGCACTGTATATGTCCTATTACTTACTTATATTCAGAGAAATAAATGTATGTTGTATAGGTTCAATACAAGACTGAATTTTAAAACCCACACAATGATTATAGTTATTCATTGTACAGAAAACTCCAATATCATATATCTACTCTGTGAGACAACTGCAGCTACTTGTCAACATAAAAGCCAAAACCCACTAAAAGAACAGGTATATTGTAAAATAAAAACTGCCCGCCTGTGAGAATCTGGTGACTGAGATGAGGGTAAAATTGAAGTATCCTATGAGAATGGTATAGATGATAGTACTTTACTTTACTTTACTTTACTTGGCAGACGCTTTTATCCAAAGCGACTTACATGGGGAAGACACAAGCAATTACCATTCGGGTTCTGTAAATTATGAGTTACTACAAACTAAGAGCCCTGATAAGACCCA
>JAUMHL010000017.1:11676192-11705687 GCA_032362345.1 Sandelia bainsii
ACACACTGGAAGCGTCTGACGTGCGTCAAACCATTCGCGCACATTGTTTTCAATGAGAGAACACACACCGGACGCGATTTGACACGTGTCAACTTTCTAGGATTAGAAACTGTTCTATTCACCCGGTGTTGACGCACGTCAAACCAGCATTCGCTTTCTGGACTGAAATGCCCCAGCCACCGTACTTTCACTACTTCTCTCATTAATGACATCTGTTTCTGTACTTTTGCTGCGGTTATTGTGCAAATGTAAATATGCAGACATCTCTCACGCAGCATATGAGGACAGTGTACAATATCATTTACTGTTCTGACCAATCCTGACTAACCATGAATAATTAATGAAGTTACCGCTGTTGCGACACCTGCAGAAATGCACACAGAAGTTCTCACGGTGGAGATGTTTTATATGGATATTTTACTGAGCAATGTCTACAAACTCACAGGTAATAATAAGTGAATGAGACAAAGATCAACATACAGGAAGGTGTTTAGTGAATGACGCGCCGCGCCGCACGGCGGTCAGTGTGTGTTGGCCTTAACAGTTAGTAAACACACACACACACACACACACACACCTGCACCTTATTACTGTTTTTCACACAGGAGAAGTGATGACAGTTGGCCTCGGCATTCAAAAACTGTAAGTCCTGTCAACCTCCTCCTGGACAAGTTTCCCTCCGTGTCCATGTCTTTTTGTAATGAAATTTTAAAAAATGAGCGTTTGGTGGCGATCTACAAATACAGGTCATCTCTGATTTGGAGGAGAATTTTTAAACTCAGAAACAATGGATTTAATAGGAGACTTAGGCAGCGGTCTCTCGACATTTGGCCACGCAGTTCTAAAACCCTAAGTCCTGTCACTATAAAAAGCATATGTGTGGACAGAGGAAACGTTTTCCTCCGTTTTTATGTACAATTTGTTTATGAAAGATGAAAGTTGACTGAAGGAGAGATGAAAACACGCAAAAAGAAGGTGATAACAGCTGAGGGCAAAATCCTAGAGTGGGAATGACATCATCACCCTAAAAGCACCAACATTCCGCCCATTCAAATGAATGGAGAAATTTAAAGATTTTAAACTCTAACCTAAAACTAAAACTGCTCAAATTCAAAAATTATAAAAGATACAAAGAAGCTGTTTTACAGGGAAAAGGCTGAAAGTGTCTGGACTCGTTTAAAGTTTGAATGACGTTTCTACGACAAAGTATGACGATACAGGACGATGATGAAAGGAGGAAAGTTGATGAAATGACTCCCAAACTGACGTTTTTTTGACCAAAAAGTGGAAAAAGTTGAATAAAATTAAAAATATTCAAGTTATTGACAATAAAAGTAATAGCACACATCCCGGACCGAGCCGGTCGATTTGATGGATAAATAGTAATTCTTCTTGTGTGGCTACACTCTTCCGTTCGGGCCGCATTAATGTTGACGGAAGAATAAAATATAAATCTATCCATCTAAAGAAGCCAGTTTAGAGGTGGATAACAATAGGTGCCTCCAGTAACAAGCCCACAGGAACAACAATCTAACAAAGACCCTCACCACAACAACAAATGACTCAACTCAGCTGTTTGTCCACATATTACTCAGCTCCCCTTTGGAGGTATATCCCACAAATCATCCATAATACCACAGCCCACCTTGACCTCAACCTGCCTGAGCACTCCCCTATCACCCATCTCATGCTCTCCCTCTGGCTGCCTGCAGCTGTTTACATCAAATTTAAAGGCTGCTGAGGGAGCTACTGCATCTCTGTTCCTCTAGGCCATGATCCAGACCTGCACTGTGGCTTTCACTTAGCTATTACCAGGTACTTAGCTCTACCTTTGTAAGTCTGCCTTTCTTGTCACTCAACTCTGACATGGCACATTTGCTTATGTTTGTATTGTTTCTTAAGTACATTATTTAAAGGATGAAATTATGCCCTGAATACTTTTTAATGAATCGTTCTTTTCAACACATTCCATCCTAAATGACGTACTCCCCTTATAGGCTTGGCCAAACATACATTTGGAAATCAGCACCGTTCCGTACTGTCTTTAGTCTTCACAGCACTGTAGGAATGGAGGTGTGTCTACCAGGGACCCCTCCTGACATGCTGACATGGTTTTCTTGGGTCAGGTAAAAAATAAAAATCTCATGGACAGAGGGGATGGGCATTTTTTCCGGTCAGTGAAAACTGAAAATGTCTCAACTTGAAAAAAAGTGCTTCAAACAGGTTCTTAGCTGTCGCTTGGCAACAGCAGGAACAATGACTAGCATCCTACAAAGGTGCTGGTGCATACTGCAAGCTAAAACAGCCCTCTGGATACTGGGTCATCACCCTCTGAGCTTTAGAAATATACTATATGGCAGCTCTAAAAAGGCCCTATGACTGTTTGTGTAAATTAGTTTTACTTTCCCTTCCTCTGCCAGAGTATTCAGGTAGCACCAAATACATCAATGAGGGAGTGTGAAAAAGCTATGAGATGCACTCTCCCTCGTGATTCACAGATCTCACTCATGAAAAAAAAAGAGAAGTGTCATGCAATCATATTGAAACGCAAGCAAATACCATAGAAGTGGAACTCCCAAATACCAACACAGTACAAAGAAAAACCTAGAGTTGCGCAAAGTGGTGATTTATTTGTTTAACACAGTCCTTGTATAAATAATGTCCCTTGACACATTTGATTTATTATGCAGGCAAACAATTAAACTGCGATGGAGCTGCTGAGTATTTGTCGCTGCCTCAGCTTCCACATGCTCACCTTGGGAAGCATTAGAATACAAAATACAATACAGACAGACACAAACATCTATTATAGTGGGTGAAACTACAGCCCTGGTCCCTGAGATTCATCTAGATGACATTCTTGACAATGGCCATTTGCTGAGGTGAACAGCTCAACTTTGTGGTAATCTACATTCATGTGAAAAATGAGGCATGTTCTGAGAGGGAAAAAAGATGTTGTAAAATGACGACTCCTACAGGGGTTTCCAGCAGTTAAAATCTATAATATCGGAGGGGAGGTTTAATGACAGTGAACAGTGTGAGGTAAGAACAGGATCACAGATAACTTTTAACTTAAATACTTTCTTGGATTAGTGTATTGCAGAAAAATTACACATAAGATGTAGTAGAATCACTGCTCTATTAAGAAATATTGTCTTATCAATTAGTCTGGGTCTAAGCCAGCACAGGTGAGGCAGGCACAGTGGTGATGCACAGAAAAAACTGTAACCTCTCCATGCTGTAGTGATAATGTGAATTGTTGGCTCCTGGTGCAAGCCAGTTCTGCCCAGTAGTAGTGTTAATAACACAGGACATCATCTAATTTTAGCAGGACAACTCAGCATTGAGCTACTGTACAGCCATTCCGAGGCGATATCTGAAAAGGCATGAGATGGATGGAGGGAGGGAGGAGGTGGAAGGAACAGAACAAAAGCGAGAAAAGAGGTTTGGAAATTCACTAGCTATAGGGATTGAAGGCGGGAAAGAGGAGCGGAGGGTGGCAACAGAGAAAGAGCAAGGACAAGATAGAAGGGAAGTGGGGGTGGGGAAGAGTAAAAGGGGTAAACTATGAGGTAACAAATGTTGAGTCAGCAGAATGGCTTGTGGCCAAACACTCCTGCAAAAAAATGCATAGCATAGGAGTGATGCCGGACAAAAAAGGGAGGAAGAGGTGAAATTGAAAGAGACAGCACGCAGTAAGACTGCACCAGAAGAAAACAGGACCGAGTGAACGACTTCACCACCGAAAGTGAGATACTGTCTGAATGAAAAAGAGAAACACAAGAACATTTAGCTTCTATTGAACATTTCAATTCCCTGAATATCTTGGATAGGACAGATGTGATTTTAGCTATGCTACTGCAACTGCCAAGCTGTTTAATAGTCTCATTTACATGAGTGTGGCAGACAGCGGCTTAACAGAAATCATAAGTTCTGCTGCTACGATATGAATGCAAAGCCAGTTAAAGGATTATGCGCCAACAGGTGATGCTGCTAAACACAACAGTGAGGCAACAATGTCTCTGCAAGGGACAAGTGGCTGCCATTTCTGCTTAAAAAGTCATTTCAGTGTTATCATGTTTTTCTTCTAAACTGATTCTGATGAAAGGGATTAAGGTCCAGTGGGCTTTTTAATGCCAGTTTGAAGAAATGATATGATTGAAGTTGAGCGAGTACAGTTTGCGTTGGTTTTATGTGTTTTGTTCATTGTTATGTGCATATCTCAGCTGGGTACAAGGTGACAATGTATTAAACATGAGTCCTGGACCGTGTCTGAGTGCAAGGACATCAGCTCTGTCTGCTGCTAACACACTGGCACGCTGAACCCCACTTGGCCAATTACAGCGTGAAGCAGAAGCTCTCAATTCACACTTTACATCAAATCTGCCCTCTGTGATTCCCAACTTTGTTGTAGTTTCAAGTTTTATCTACAACACCCATTGACTTTTACAGCTGTGAGCATGAGCCTGTGTGTGTGAGTAACATTCAGACTGGAGAGGAAAAAACGTACACTAGTATCGTGTTTGAAAACGATAACAGATATCATCTATCATGTAACAAAGGAGACTCAGCTGGTTGCTGTTGCCTCTGGAGCCACAAGTTCACCTGCTGGCCTCAGATTAAATCCCACCTGATCTGCTTCCACCTGCTTTCACTATGTCTCCACTTTCTGATGGTCACCATCCATCATCTTTCATAAATAAAAGCTAAGATGTCAAAGAAGAAGCAACTCAACACTAAACAGCTCTTCTATAGTAGGAGGACAAAACTCTTGGATGTTCAATAACTGGTTCAGCGTATATTCACTTTTCATTTACAATAACTAAATATTTTGGTCCTCAGGGCAGATCCAGCTGATACAAACCAATATAAGCAATTTTTTGGAGACTTCAATGACTTAAAATCCTTTTTTGCTTTTTTGTCTCCTTAAACTCCTACGAATAATATTTGGCTGCTAAATACTTCACTATGTCACCAACTAGTTGCTAGCTTGAAGGTATCGTCAAGCTATCTTAGCACTAAATGAGAAAGCAAATCAATCAAACTGAAAGCTAAGTTTGTGTTTATTGGCAATATTGTTCTTTCATCCATTTTATTATTTAACAAGCCAAATCTATAATATATTGTACATGTTATGTTGTGACATGAACCATGCCACCATCACGTTTCCAAAGGGATACAGTACAGTTCCTGTGCACATAGCTTCTTGTTCCATCTCGCCCTAAGCATGCATTGAATTGCACATATTGAAAATGTTCACTATGAAAACGATCCAATCCATAAACAGACTAGATCAGATAGTCTAAACAATGGAGTATCCAATACAAGCAGGGCCACAGAGAGAAGCAAGCAGAAAACTCTTGTTGACATACGATCAATTCTACCATGTAAACAATGTTCTTCAGTGATAAATGATCAGTACTGGATATCGGATTGGATGGATCAGGACCGTGATAACAGATTCAAATAAAATGTTTGTATTATAAATGTAATGTATATAAATGTAAATATAATATTTTTCCTCACTCACAAAAGTCCTCCTTCCTCCCCCTGCTCCGCTTACTATCAGTGTTTTCCTTACACAACTGAAAGATTACAGGACATTGACAAGGCTCAGGAAGAGAACAAGAGGGAGCAAAAACAAGTATAGCAGTTTAAAAGACAAAACCCAGGTGGACACATAACATGACAAAGGGGAGAATAATTTTAGGAGAAACATGGTTTGGCTATATACAGAGAGAAAAGAGGGAGAAAAAGAAGTAAAATGAGGTGGGGAAGAAGACACAAGCAACTGCAGGACTAAAAGTCTGTGACTGGGTTTCTTCCTGTCTATGAATAATGGATGTGGCAAATGGGAGCCAGCATATGCATTTATGTATTACTCTCTCAAAGTGGTTGGGGGGAAAATGTTCTATTAGAATGCAACTTAATGCCAAATTAACCTTTAACATATTCACATTGCGAGATCATGTGTCTTTGTTTTAATACGAGCTCTAAAGGCAATGAAATGCATCTGGACTTGCTTTTCAAACACTTAATTAACCTAATTATAACAGTATCAGTACTTAACTGTAAAGTACCTGATACTGTACCAACATTTCCTGAAACAGAGGGAAAACTAAATATTAAAATTAATATATCATAGTTTACAAAGCTAAAAACATTTTATCTTATCCCCACACTATCTGTATAGAACACTTTCCGAAAGCAATCAAGGAGTACTGTGTATGTGTGTGTGTGTCCTCCCTCCTCTTTTTGCACACAAGCACCCTCTGGCACTGATATCAAACAAATCTTTTCAAAGGTAGAACCACAGGAGATTAGCCACTACTAGCCTCTAATATGTTTCTATGTGCCAACCAATGCAGAGCCAGGCCCTGCTTTCAAGGACAGGTACTTCTAAGCTGCCAGAGCAGCAATAGAGACTATAGTGGGGCAGCCTGCTAGCCTAATGTTTAAGGTGCACACCACATAACTGCCAAATGCCCACAGTTTGTCTCCAAGCTAGAGTACCTTAAATGAATGTCATACTTCTCTCTCTCTCTCCACCCACATTCCCTGTCTATATTGCTGCTATTGATATTAAATAAAGGGAAACAACACCAAAATAGACTTCAAACACTTTACTGACTATATCCTCACATGTCACAAACTGGTGTGTGTGTTCAGATCAACTATTAATCAAAGAATTACTGCTCAGAAATTGACAATGGGACAAGACACCTTTCTATAACTGCTCATGGCTGAACTGTTGTACTACTCAAACACAAACAAAATGTTAGAATAGTTACAGAGGCTAAATGAAAAGTATGTCAAACATATCAGATATATAAGCAAAACTTACATTATTATATTTTGACTGAAGACCCACAACACTTACCTACTGTATACAGAACTCATTACTGGCCTGAATTCTGTTGTTTGTGCTGTAGGACTAATTAGACTCACTACTGGTATCTGTATATTGTATGGTAGCAAATAGCATGTTGGAAAAGGGCATCTTTTGCCAAAACTGTCATGCAGCACATAAAAGACAAACAATTTCTTAATACTTAATAAAATAATAATAATAAATAGAATCACTACAGTTTTGTACTTTATGAAACATTTTGTATTATCGATCCACGCAGATTTTTTACACATACTGTACAAGGACAGTAACAGGGATGTAGGGAAGTTGCCTTTGACTGAATGACAAGTTCCCTGCGTTGGTAACCATATTTTCTTCAGAAATGTATTTGTTCAAAATGTAGGTATCTACATTTTCAGCAAATACTTGTGGTTAAACTATGAAAAATTTGTTAGTTGATGTGAATCATTTCAGCTGATGAACACAGAGTTTTATGGCAAAAGAGGAGGGTTGCTGGGTAGTAGCGAAACATAGTGACTGTGGATTAATGTAGGTGATGCATTAATTGGATTAAGTAATTTGAGGTTTGAGAAAAGAAGATATTCTGTCTGAATGACAGGATTAGAAAAAAGAACACACATTCACACAGACAAACAACAGCTCTCTGATGACTCACACATCCATCTGTGCAATATAAAAACATGCGCCCATGACACGCGCACAGTACGTGTTCCTTATTTTTATAGTGCCAGGGATTATAACAGACAGATTAACAAAAAAAAAGAGAGACAGGGGAAGAGACAGACACACACATTATCACACCACACATCATACACAGAGCTCCAGGAGGAAGGGTTTAGAGCGAGTGTATAGTTCAACAAAGACAGTTACATAAGTCAAGAGGATTGACCGTGTTTGTGAGTTTGTGTGTTTAAAGACATGTGCCATCAAGTATGGAAGCCACACAGGCTAGCATTTTCAGTGTGTGTCAGGCAAAATTCCTTTAGTGTGTGGAAGACAAGAAAAAAGTGTGAAGGAGTGAGGGCACGTAAAAGAATGTATCTTCCTTGCTCTGCTGCTAATCCCCTCTGTCGCCTCTCGGCCTTTCTTGCTCGTACAATCTCTGTCATTTTTATCTCTATCGCCTCTCTCTCTGATCTCTCTCTTATTTTCCTCCTCCCTCATATTCCATCGCTTTTCCAGGGTGCAACTACAAACGCATGCATACACTAAAACACAGACTACAACTGCAGTGTGTGAGCAGTTTCGTCTGCGTGTATACAGATTTACATGCAGCACCTATGCATCTTGATCTCTCTACAGACATTAGCAACCCCAGAATCCCTCATTAGGGCTGAAGACACTTCCATGGTGGATTTTCTTCATGCCTGTTCTAAAAGAGAGCAGGCAGGGCATTTTAAGGTGAAATAATCAACCTGCTCTACATAAAATAACACAAAAGAGTGGAAACCTTATATTGCAAGCTGTTACAAATACAGTAATATCTATTTGGTCTATGCAGACAAAATACAAAGTTAGATGAGGATTAAAAGATCATACTACTGGCTCACACTATATTAGCCTGGATTAATTGAAAGCATTACATAATTTTCTGCATGCTTCATCTTTCTGGCAGAACACTGAGTATTATTCTGTGAATTTTTTTTATCTACTGTTGCTGGTGATGCAGCGAAAATATAATCAAATGACAGTGATCACAATTTTTACAATATTTTTTGATATATTAATGAGGAAAATGGATTTCAGCTCCAGCATCAATACATGTCTAAAAGGACCAGTTGTTTTAATTTGACAAAGAATTACAGTCATTGTGCAGAGATGTACAGAAGTCATAACAGCATTAATAGAGAGACCTCCGGGAAACTGAGCCCCACGGGTGTTATTCAAAATGATTCAGGGACTGTGTCTAAAGACCAAAGCTGTCACATCACATTGTTATCACTGTATGTACAAACGCAAATGGAAACAGTCATGTACAAACGTACGCATATGCTGACATAGGTTTACAGACACACACATGCATTTTGTTGTTCAAGCAACCTTATAACGGAACATACACGTAATGTAAAAACACCGAAGAACACATGGATGTGTCCACACACACAAACACACATACAGTAATTATGCACACACAGAACAGATCTTGCTACATTGGCCTTATCCATTAAAAATGCATAGCACTACAGCAACAGTTTCTAAAAATGAGCACATGGGCCAGCTGCTGATCGTTACATTGAGAACTGCCTACAGAGAGTGGGATAGATTGTGAAATTGCTCCCACAATGTAATTTTATTATTAGACTAAATAAAAACACTGTAAAGTATTCAGACTAGCCAGTTACAATAAAGGCAGGCCTTGTTTTATGGTCAATGATATAACTGTCACAGAAAGAGTTAACAGCATGTGTTATCTCTCTGGATACTAATATTGTCAGGTCTGCCTCAGTGCCGTTGAGGGTTAATGCACTCACCGCTTTCCTCACTCATCGTACTATCAGCAATCATGAACACCCGCATCTAATGTGAAAGCAAAAGCGTTGCCAAGCACCAGACAGGAAGAGAAATCAAGCCAATAGACCCCAATCGTAGCTTAATGGGGCCTAGTGGCGCAGCTTGCTGAGACCTCTCGCACTGCCTGTTCATCATTCACTCCCGCTGGTGTCCGGGAGATGGGCTTCTGGCCTATCAAACAAATTAGCTGCTTCATCACTAAAATGAAAGCAATGATGCACAAGCTGAGAGGTTGTCCTTTCCTTTACAGACTGTCCTTGTTATGAATCAAAAAAGGAAAATGCATAAAGAAAGGATTATCTGTGTCTATGTTTAGTGAAGACAGTGGGATCTGCAGTGATCTGTGATCTGGGTGAGGAATGGTGGGCATCTCCCACCTCCTAGGGGTCTCAGTTCATTCTGCTCTTACAGTGGGCAAACAACCAATGTGTGGTGGCTTCTGCTTGGGCACTGGTCTGATTACAGTTGGATGAGAAGCCAATTGTTGCACTTTCAATCTCTGCAGACCCCACCCACACAACACCAGGGCTCTGAGCTGAATGGCTGCAATCACTCTGGCTCCACTCCATATGCAGACACTCCTCCAGTGAACTTTCTCTCCTTCTAATTTCTCTTCCTCCTCTTCACTTTTCTAAACTTAGATGCAGTTTCGTCAGTCTGCAGTGATTTCATCGCTCCACTCTTCCTGTTGCTTTTCTTCCTGTCTCCTGTAGCTGCAGAGAGATTCGGGCCTAGTTGTGTTGCACTGAATGACAAACCAAGGACACATCTGCACCTGTTTTAGGTATTTGTATCTTTTCACCATGTTTATACCTTCAGAAAGGTACAGATAGAGTTCAACTGTAGATGATGCTGAAGCAAACAGACACAATGTACTGTACAGGTCTTGATCTCTTGACAAACATACTGTAAGCCTTACTCCTGTCTTATTCTTCTCCATACTCCCTCCTCTCCATACAGTACATTGATTGAAGTCTAGAGATGTCAACCTTTCTGCCCTCCTTCACTGTTCCCACATTTCAAATCACAAACAGCACATACAATTCCTGGGTCAGTCACGCTCTTTGCACACAGACACACATGGCAGACATAAACAGAATCATATGCAATTAAATATAGGCCTACTGTATATACTCATCAAGCTGAAGGGGGAAGGGTTGTGCACATGACAGCCATGTGGCAGGGCATTAAAGCCTGAGTCACCATGTCATGTGACACATGTGTGTGTCTTCCCCGCAGGCACTCTGCATGATGGTACACTAAAGGGCAGCCTACAGAGGAGCAACGGGGGGATAAATATCATCGAAGCTACCACCAAGGCGGAGGAAGGCAGACGTCATGATTTGCATAGCTCTTATTGACAGGCAAAGACTGTGCTGGGCAGAATCACAGTTGGCTTAGTTGTCTAAAGTTTGTCTAGTACACTGGCTTTACTCAAGCTAAGTCCATTACAAAGTGGCATCTATTTATGCTCGCAGAAATGAGGCTTTTCAGCTGAAGAAAATTTCTAACTTTGTGATGCCACTGTCAGTAAGAGAAGGAAATAGAGAAACACTGCAAGTCCATGATGGCGAATTGAGAGTGACAAAAAAAATGGCAGATATCACAGCAAGATTGATCCAAATTGGATTTGGCTGCATTTACAATAAAAGTGGTCATTTGTGGGTTCAGCTCAGCATGCACACTTCATCCACAATAACCACTATGGTTGAAGCTGCTTCAAGCGTCATGATGTTGGCTGCAAGTTTGTTTACTGACACATCAAAGATTCCTTAAAATACTGAATTATATAATAACCTCACATGATGAATCACTGTTTCCTGTACAAGTGACGCAGGTTGAAATTACACTGTTTAAACCTGCAATAACTTATTTCCAAGCCATTGCCCCCAGGTGAAACCCAGTATATTATCACCTTTTAAGTCAGTATAGCAAACATATCACAGATGTGCATCTCAAAAATATGGTTTGCCTCTCATCCAAAAGGCTTCTTCCAGTCCATTAGAACATTAGTATGCATTTGGAGTGCTGTTTGTGTCCACCTAATGCACAGTAAGTCACTTACATTTTAACTCCGTTTTCCTCTACACCAATTCCTCAGGGGAAATATCTTGCTTTATACTGTAGCTTCTAAATGCTATCACTCATCTGTCGCCATTTGGTGCAGGACTAACAATAACAAAAACTAACAAACTAACTGAGTAAAACAAACTATAAAGCAAACAGAGCTGAAGGGAGACTACAGAGTGAGGTGATAAATCTCTGAGGGTTTTGTCACTACAAGTGGCTCTTCACAGAAGTATTCACCCACCTAGACATTATAGTGATATAGAGATGATCTGGTCTAATGTTTTGGCCCCCTCATTTATGTAAACAGGATGGCCAAAACATTAGAAACACCTCTTGACAAAGTGCACTCGAGTAAGACTCTACTACCCACTATGACCTCAATAATAAACATATAGTACAATCATCACCTTTCTGACAGTTTCAACAAGAACTGAGAAATTAAACTTTGTAAAAGTAGAACGCATTCGATTGTACAGGTGTACCGAATAAAGTGGTCAGTGAGTGTACATTTAACCAATATTTGACTCTACGCAGTTTGATGACATCATGGCAAAGATAAATTCTATGCAATATCACCTAAATGAGCAAAAATGTTTAATACCACAACTGGCAGTACAGTACTGCTTTTCGCATTGTCACCAGGTAGTCCTATTGAGCTAGCCCAGTACAGAACCACACCTTACCCTACTTTCGTTAATTTTCAAATGGGTGCAGAGGGCCAGGACTTGTTGAAGAGCAGTGTTTCATCAGTCTTAAAACGCTATTCCAGAGGCCTACCTTGTATAGAAATATTTTTGTCAGGAAAACATACCCATAAGTGGAAATGACTGTGCCAAATCTTATCTTAAGGTAAATGTCATAAGGACTTGGTTGGGCTCTTGTACAAATGTGAACACTGGCTAACGCTGATTGTGCAACAAGGAGTATGTACTGCAAGTAGGGCAGTCATTGTCTCTGCTTGAGAGGATTTAGTGAAGTTAAAACAGTAGCAAGTCAAATGTCTAGTTTTAATTGTATGTGGTCCATAATATGTCTATAAGCAACATTGCTCACATGGCCTCACAGGCTTGTTAGCCTCAGCTGACAGAGACGCTAATATTCTCCAGCTGGAGTTGGTTTAGTTGAGTATGTAGAAATTACCCTTTAGCAAAAAATTTATACTAGCATGAAATACAACAGTCACTCACTCTCAATGTATAATATTACATCTGTGAGTTACATTAAGCAATAAAACTACAGAAAAATACATGTGTCTGTGTGTCTACCATAACAGATGGCTTAGCTGGACGTATGTTTGCTGGATGCCCTTGCTAACGACCGGCAAAAAAACATGCCTGCTGTATGTATGCAGCTGAAAGCACATACAGCTCTGTCTCTGTCTGCAGGAGCCTTGCCACACTTCTCAGCACACACTAACACAGTGACAGGCAATTCCTCAAGGTCTGGTACCTTGGGAACCTCTCTGTCTTTCCTCTTCTGTGAGAGTGACTATGTGTTCTGAGCCTTGTGTGTGTGTGTGTGTGTGTGTGTGTGTGTGTGTGTGTGTGTGTGTAAAGGACCATGTAGACAGTGACTGAGTGTCTAGATTGTAGTAAGGTCATAACCAACCATTTACCCAGCTCATGGCCATTAGGTGCTCACGGTTTGTTGCTTGAATGCATTCAAGTCTTGTAACACACGTGCAAACACAAAAAAAAATTGTTGGTACAATTGTACAGTCTTAATCTTGTCGAGTATAAAAAGTGTACACAGTAACTGGAACAATATCCTGGAAACAACATCCTAATGTGCTGAAAAGGGTTGGAGCACTCAGTGGCTCAGCTCTAAGGCAGTGGTGCGGACTAGAGGACTAATGACAAATTTCACTAATTTGTTGTGTCATTATAACTATTGCAGACACATTTAGTCAAATAATCTATTGTTCAATCAACAGAAAATTATTAACGACAATTATGATAATCGATTAATAATTAAAGCAATTTGTCAAGGAAAAAGGGAGAGAATTCAGGGTATTGCAGAGCTTAAAATGTGCCTCTTATACATCATTATTCAGTGAATATTTGTGGGTTATGGACTGCAACAATTTAAAGACATCCTAGGTTCTGAAAAAAACTTTATGCTAATTTATCAGTCTTTTAATTATTCATTTAATCAAAAACAAACAAACACTAGATGCCTTGCCTTTACCACCAGCAAATGTCACTCTAGAGTATAAAAAACATGATTAAGTGACATGGCAACAAAGACCATCCAGTAGGAGGCGTTTTGTTTAATAACAAATGTTTCACCTGTAATTAGGTTTCTAAAAGATTTAGCTTTTCTTTGCTTTTTAACTCCTAATGCAGCATGTATGGACACACAGCTATTGCTTAAATGCTTGTGCTTACAGTAGAGAGCATGCATATCATTATGTTAGCACATCCTATCTTATTTACATTACCTGTATAGTTATTGACATGTCTCACTGCAAAGGTGTATGCATTCATAACAAAAGAGATGTGTAGTTTTTTATGTGAGGTTCATATTAATATAACTTATACATATATTATCTGGTAGATAACAGAGAAATGTTTGCTAATTAATTATGCTTAAGTGCAAGTAGTAAACATTAAATACAAATAACCTTTTTCCACATAAACCTCTGTATGTTTGCTTAAGGCACTTGGGAGAGGATGGGTCAAAAACAAACGATAAGAAAACATATGAAACATTAAAATGGGACAGCAGAGCCCCCTGAGACAGTTTGGAAGAATACAGCCTAAAGCCTACAGTAGCTTGACAACTAGAATTACTGCACTGCAGTCGTACAGCATTGAAGAGAATGGGACATACATGACCTTGATCTTTGACCTTTGACCACCAAAATATAATCAGTTCATTCTTGACCCCAGGTGACAATTTGTGCCAAATTTGAAAGAAAAAAAAATCCCTCAAGGCGTTCCTGTGACACCACATTAACAAGAAGAACTAGATGAACATGAGGTGACTGTGTCCTTGACCTTTGACCTATGGCCACCAAAATCTCAATTCATTATTGAGTCCAAGTTGACATTTGTGCCAAGTTTGAAAGAATTCCCTCCAAGCGTTCCTTAGGTATCGCATTCACAAGAACTGGGTGGCCGTACAGACGGACAGATTCAAAAACCTAATTCCTTATCTTAGCCCTTGATATCAACGGCACGGAGGCATAAAAATAATGAGCTTCAGAGAAACAAAAAGGAGCCAGGAGCACAGAAAAATCAGTGAAGCCAATTTTAAAATCCTACAATAACTTAACAATTGTATCTCTGGAATATGAATTATAAAAAAGAGATTTTTTTAAAAGCAGCGTGATACAAGAAGGGGATCCAGTAAGAAAAATAATTAAAGCAGGAGGAAAACTTGAGTTATTTCAATGGTGCAGCCCTGTGGAGACCTAGAGGTCACATGAAAGGCAGGGAGAAAAGCGAGGCGACAAAATCCTTTTGCTTCACAGCATTCTGTAAACCAGTCCCCTTACAAGCACCACAGGGACCGTGCCAACCTGACAGCCTAAGTTAGACTCAACCCTGTCACACAAAACCACCAAGTGTCAACTATCAACATAAATGTTATCTTTAAACAAGCACCTGAAAAGACATTTTATTTTTTGCCAAATGTAGCTCCCTAAATGCAGTGTTTTCATTCAGTCAAGGAGAAGTATTTGATTCAGACAGGTCCCTTTGAGAATAAACAGAATTAGCTAATTATTTCACATTTTCTTACACAAAATTACGTCATAATTCATAGACCTGTGGACGAACCCATGCTTACAGACCAGATGTCCCTTTTCAACACACTGTGTATACTGAGGGCAACTGAAGGACATCAGGTTCTCATTCAACCTCAAAAATGCATTTAAATTGATCTCATAGGCTAGTTCTCTACTGTCGTGTATGATTTGATACATGACAGTGACATTTCACGGAGATGCTAGATCTACAGCATGTAGGATGATAAAATGTAATTTATGTAACTGGACAGGCGAGAGCTATTAGTACATGCTATAATCTGCTCAGGGCAAGTAGCAAACAACAACTTGTACTTAGAAATCTCCCCTGCAGCGTTATTTATTGATGACAATAATAATTTGTTTTAGTTTTGGCAATTGTAAAGAAATTGTCAATAATATGTTTTAAAAAGTATAAACATTTCATTTTCAGGCACTTTAATAATGAAAGCCTCAGTCTTACTAATGAACCACAATTTGAAATCAATAGGAGGGATAATGTTACCCCATGCTAATGTACACATACCATAGCTTCTGAACCAGATACCAAACAAACTCAACAGAGTGAAATGGCTCGTTTACTTTGGTAGCCCGTCCCTTGATGATGACAGACCTGTTATGAGGGGGTCTGACAGCGGTCAAACCCTTTGCTCATGACAGCGCTGTTACAGTAAAGAAGCATATTGACCAAGACTAATATGAGTGCAAATCAATACAATGGGAACACGGTCCTCACAAGTGACCCCAGCAATGCTGAAAATGCACCTGTTTTAAGTAAATCATGTCATAAATCACAACAGGCTGACAGCATTGTGTGTCCCTGGTTGTCGCTGTCTGTGCAAGGCCAAGGATTCAATGAGTCTGTTTTTCAAATATTTTTTGCCACAATGTCAGTTGAAAAAGATAAAATAGTAGAATACATTTTAACATTTTTGTATTTCTTAAAACTATTTTAAGAATTAAGCATTAATTAACATTAGAATTAAGTTTCTGTCATAAAACTACACTAGGCATGCTGCATCCCATAACCTGTCACAGTTGGAGTACTCTTGTGGATGCATGATGAAATAAAAAGTAATTAAGATATATACTGAAGGATGTACAAATGTCTTTTTTTCCTTTTGAATGTACAGTATGTATGCTAAAGTGATCAACTATGAATTGAAGCACCATTGTTATAAACAATTTAAGAAATTAATGCCTATTTGTTGTTAACCTTGTCAATACTCCATTATAGAGTGATAAGGCATTGGGAAGCTACCCTAAACCTCACCTCACCTTTATTCATTAATTCCAGGTGCATTTATATGTAACTTTCCTCACCGTGTGTCCCTCAGATGTCTACCACATGCTGTGTGACTTTTCCTAATGCCCTAGTCACTTGGCCTTACCTGCCCACCTGTCCCCAGTTTCCCAGAGAGACAGTATTTAAACCTGCCTGTTCCACCTGCTCTCTGCCAGGTCATTGTCTGTCCTTCATGCTTTTAATGTTGGTTCTATTCTCCTTCCTCTCACTGTCTGTTTCCTGTACGCTTTGGTCACTGTCATTTCATTAGAGCCTTTTTATTTCATCTGCCTGCCTGCATGTCTATGTTTGGGTCTCACCCCCCACTTGTGCTCGGTACACATACATGTAGGAGTATCTGTTTCCACCAGGTGGAAAGTCAAACAAGGCATGCTTTAAAAGCAGGATTAAAAATGTCAGTGTTATGTTTCTACATTTATTTTTCGACTTACTTTGCAAGCTGCCTTATGAAAGTGATTAATGCAGCTAAATAACTCTTAAGCTTAAGAGCTGAAAGGCAACCCATATCAGCCTAGATTATACAGGTTAAAGACAAACCAGCACCAGGTGAACCTGTTTGAGTAATTGTACTATTGTGTCACCTTCATTCGTTTTTCCAAGCAAGTGATGTAGTGGGTTTGTTTACAACCTGTCTGATCCTCTCTCTGCTTTTGCACATCAATAAACTTTATCTAAGAATAATGTTATTATTACAAAAAGTAAACATGCACCGTAAAATATAACTTAAAAATATGAGTCAAAGCCTTGAAATTTTACATTGCATCAATAATCAATCAATTGTGTGTTGTTTAAACTTGGGTCTTTGATTTAGATTCTACATCAGCTTCATTTGAATGGTCTTCTGTGTAAATATCAGTCTTCTTTGATTTATTGAACATTCTTGGTAATTCAGTAAACTTACCCATAAAACACCCATAATTTTTTTCCAGCTATCTGCATACGTAACGCTTCAAAATGTGAAAACAACAAAACCGTCTAATCAAGCTGCGGTGACTTCAATCAGTTCTAAATTCAACACCAACCTTCATCATGATTCCCACTGTTTTCATTATTGTGAAAATAACCTGTAATAAAGACACACCATGAATGTTTTCCTTAAACTACAAAAACAACAATATTTGAAGATCTTTAACACTTAAACAATGCATGCTGGGAAGTCTACTAAAATGGTATTTTTGTTTTTTTATCAATGAATTAATAAGTTGAATGAACTCTTAGAATTTCATTCATTCAACTCATCATTTTGAGTTAAAAAAAACTTCAGTGAGAACAACTCTTGTTCATACATTCAGACGATAAAAAGTTGAATTAAAAAATAGCTAATTAAATGTGATTATTCCACAAAATGTTGGAAATAAAATGTATAGCATGGTTGGCAGAATAAAAAGCTCATAATCTGGTTCTTTAATGTAGTAGGAAGAACTGATCAAGACCATTTGAAACATTTTCCATGGCGTGACCACAGAAACTAATACGTTTTCTATTGCTCACAACTGAAGTTTATTGTCTTTACCATCAGCTGTCACAAGAAGCTGTGATATGTATGCCTCATTACTTCCACAGCAAAGTTAATTGGCACTATTCAAAGTCTCACAGCTCAAAGTCTAACAACTTTTATCTGAAAGGATTACATGTCCTTAAAAAAATGCCTACAGAACTGCAGCCTCCATCATCAGGTTTGATGTCAAGTTTGAAGGTAATTTTAGTCATTTTATGTTTACTTTCAATTAATGGTATGTAATTAGCGCTTCAAAACATTATGACAAGCAATCCAAGAACAGCAAACACTATATAATTTGCCTGGTCAAAACACTGATGCTTCACCCTTCCATAAGCAACCAGAATAGAGCCAACCATCAACCAGTGTGAGTACACCCTCTGAGTTTATGTGTACAAATCTGAACCTATTTATTCTCTCTAGACCACACGACACTGTGTATTTACAATGAGCCACTCAAGCGTTGCCTGCCGTCTGTTGGGAATAATTAGCGCACAGGTTGGTGACCTCTCAGGCACTGCTGCTCTGTATCACGCATATGCACTACTCTACAATTTGATTTCTATTATTTTTGTTTACAGGCTGTTGAGGAATACAGGAAAATCAAAGAGCACACCCAGTTCTAAAGATTAAAGTATTATATCAAATTAAATGTATGTTAAATGTATGATTGGTTAAATTGTGATCGTTGTTTATAAAAACCTTGGAAACCATAAATATTTCCAGACAACATTTTTTTATTATTCATCTCCAACAGCAGACTTGGCTGTTAACCTTTCTCCAGGTTATCAAGATATCTTGTCCTCAAGTAACATAGCTTTGTATGAATACCCCATGGGTTCCTGAATTGTGATGACTCACCGGAGGGAGAAAAGTTATATCTGTTTTTACTTGGATGAGTTTTTTTGTGCACTTGCACTTTTCCATTAGCGAAGACGTAAAACATAACTAAGTAAGTCATATGTCTCACTTGAACATGCAGACCCACATGCAAGACTATCATTTCTGGCAAGGCAGGAGCTGACAACGATAAGAGGATGAGAGGAGTAAAAGCTGGAGTTAAACGTAGACTAAATTATTGAAGAGAAGCAACATAGCAGCACAACTTTAATCATCCTAAACCCCGATCCCATTTGGCGCTTGTCAAGGCTAAAGGATTTAGCAGGAATCACTGTCAGGACATTGGACAGAGAGAGGCAGCAACGGCATTGTTGTGGTATTGATGCAGCAAAATTCGATTTCCATGTCTAAAACCCAAAAGAACAGAAGATGCTGAGTGCTTCTGAAGAATATGAAAGATGAAACCTGCTACACAAGGGGTCCTTTAAGACAACTTCACTACAGACCACATGTGTGCGCACACCAACATTTGAATTGTGGGTGGTGCACACACCCTTTGTTCCAGTAATGGTGCGATGTTGATGTGCACTGAACTGACATAAAAGCCACGTCTCTGCAGCTCTCTGGTGACCTCACCACGGACTCTACTTTTAACCATTTATACAAATACCATCTGGCAGAAACAAGCTGACTCCTCAAACTCTTACACACACACACACACACAATTAAACTCTCACATTAGATGCAATAAGATGACTCAATTTCAAGCTATTCACCGTTCTCTCTCTTCCCCAATCCCCGTCTCCCTTATGTGAAAACTAAAATGAGGTCAACTGGGATGAGATACTAATCCTTCTTGATTTTGTGTGATACTTCTCCTCATTCCCGATCCTTTGTCCCCCATACAATATGCTACTCCTAGTTAACCTACTAACCACTGACACAGGAATGATAGAGCACAGAATCACTATTGCAAGTTGCATATGCATGTACCAATAACACAGTGGTGTCAGGAGTCTCAGTCAGCTTTGTCGTTACTTTGCCAAGTTCCAGCACAACACACAACTGAACACAGATACAAACACACTACTTCAGGCATGGCCTGCACTATGTAGTGCCATCTAGAAGTTTTAGCTTGTAACTGGCAACCCCGATAAGGAGAAAGCAAACAGAGAGATGAGAATAAGAATGCAGCAAAACAGATAGAATAATAAATGAATAAACAAATGATCAGCGAGCTGAAAGAAGTTTCCACATTCATGAAGCAATGAACTGGAAAGAGAGCTAGATGCAAACATTTTTTCACCATTTACTATCCCTCTGTCTCTGATACTGAAGACATGTAAAAGTAAGACTCCAGTATGACTCCACCACCCACTATGACCTCAATGATAAACATATATTACAATTATCATATATTAAATTATAACACTGTAAAAGTAGAATTCATGGCAAAGCTGTTATTGGATAGCATTAGATTATACAGGTGTACCTAATAAAATGGCCAGAGTGTATATAATTATATACAGTTAGTTTGCTATTTGATGCATTTGTGAATTACAAAAACTTATATAACATTATAATCCTTCAAGAATTTCTCACATACATTGAAATCCCCAGAGTTTGTTCACTAAGAGAAACACACACATAAACCTCAGAATCTACTGCTGAGCTACAATTTCTATTCCAACACTTAACACCATTTCCATTCAGTAGTTCAGTACTTGCAGTCATAGCTCAGTGATACTTTCCTGTGACTGTAAAAGAAGCCTGAAGGGTAGCATAGTTACTGAGTGAATCAGCAGGAAGATTAATGATGAAGATATGTCATAGTCAATCTGTGCTAAGACCAAAAGCTGCACAGGGCTATTGCCAGTCACAGCAGTTATGGCAAAGCCTGTGTGTGGTCAAAGTTGTCTCTGCAAATGAGTGTACCAGTGTCCGCCTGCATGTGCAAACAGTTGCCCTTCTATGTATGTCACGACACATGCAATATTATAGTAGATATAGTTTCCATGTGTGTAATTGTGTGAAAGCACAAATCTGTGTGTTACTTCTGCCATTGCCAAATGTCTATCCTGAAATAATAAATGTGTGTGAGTGCGTGTGGCCCCATTTATATGTGCGAGTCCTATGATGTCCGGCGCCTGCCGATGAGATAATCTGGCAGAGCATGGAGTGACAATCTGATCTATTGATCTGTGTCTTGCTGTCTCACAGGGAGTCTCTGAGTTATAGTGCTGCCATCTCTCCTGGCCACTGCCAGTAAAGAGCCATCTCTCTAGAGAGGTGAGCCTCCACATTGTTCCACACACAGCTGCAGACCACTAAGCAAATAGCCACACGCACACACAAAAATACATACAGGTACTTACGCTTCTGGTTTAAGAGCGGTAAGCTGCCAAAATCAGATAATAACGCCCTTGCGCCATGTTTTCTCCCAAGCAGTAACAAATTGCATAGACCCAGATATAAATACTCACCTGGCTACACCCCGGTTCAACCATGATCCTGTTCCTGACACACACTCACTCAAATTATCCCCAGCTGCCACTACTCTGGCAGTTAAGGGCCACAGCATTTATTCCTCTTCCCCTCAGTCACCCCTCGGCAGATCCTCTGCTGTTGGTTACAAAAATGTTCAAATTTCAGTACCCATGAAATAATGTACCTTGCTGAAGTTTGACAAAAACAGGTTTCAAAATGCCACATTTCTCAGGGCTTTAGTATTAATTTGTTGTTTAAGCAGTCATGAAACAGTTTTACCTAAAACACAATTAAAAAAATAGCTATAGCAGAAAATATATGACCTAAGTAAAGGAACATACCCTGTATGTCGATACCCTGACATACAGGTTACTGATGGCAATTATTATGCTGACTGCAGAACAAGACATGTGGAAGGCTGCTTCGACTTCTTGCATCAATTCCTCTTATCCCAAAAACTTTGTCTTAATAGTGAAAAGAAAAGCATTTTTCCCACCACATTTTGGAAAGCTCCATTTCTGCTTATTTTGAAATAATAATAATAATTAATCTAATCCGATGGCTAGCTAATATGTGTGGACTGCTTGCACAGCGAAACCTGTTTTCTAAATGCTCACGACTTCTTTTTGCTGCTGAGATATTGTGTAGAAAACAATTGAGAGCAGTGTGTGTATGCACTTGGGCATATCTTTCTCAATGCATTACCACACACAGATCAATAAGGATTCTATTCTTGGCCATTAGATCTTGAGGCAGGGGATAACCTGCCTCACCTTCTCTATTCCCCCCTTTCCCTCTTCCAGACAACACCAAAGGGACATTGTCATCTTCCCAGCTGGACAGTGGAGACAGCAGCAGAGTCAGTGACAAGCATCAAACACAGGACAGTTTTGGGGGGATCACAGAAGTGGTTGGCTTTATGGCTAGAGGGATCAGCCGTCTCCTCTGAGGATTCGTGCACACACACAGACATATTCACTCGCACACATGGACACATTCACACACCTCCTATTTCTGCTGTAATTCTCAATCCTCAATCCTCTGCTACGCTGCCAGGCTGAGGCCCTTGATCTGCCACTTCCTGTAATCCTCCAGGGGAGAGGGGTGCAGCCAGATGTCCTGGAATGCCAGCCGGCCAAACAAGAACACGTACACATAAACAGGCACAGACACCAATAGCCACGAGAAATAATGACCTCCAGGACAAAGATGCATATCAGCCCTGAAATCCCAGGATGTCCTTCACAAAACCTGTAACCTGACAAAGCTATAACTAAAATATAAAAACATGCTGTACAACAACGTAAAAAATAGGAATCATGAAATCCTCATTATGCCCCCGTCAACTGCGCCATGCTGGTATCATTGCCATCAGATAAAGACACAGGGCTGACTAAACAGAAGATAACCAACACCAAAGAACAGATGGATGACTCCCAATTCACCTTCCCTGACAATCTGATCCACATAATTCAAACACAACAGAGATTCCTCTGTTCGCTCACTCTCAAAGTGTCCCCCTTCATCCAGTAGGAATCATCTGACAAGATCATTTCACCCAAATTCAGGATTGTATGAGGGAGGGTGTGTTTTGATCTTTAAGCTGATTGGTTAAGGGCTTCTTTCATGCCACGGGTACAGCTAATGAAGCTCGCAAGAGTCATGTACCAGCCAGCAAGACATAAGCCCCATTAAGCTTATGCACCAGTTTCTGCATCAGCTCTGATGTAGTATTCCTAACAGAGGAGGAATTTCATCTCATATTAATACATGTGTACAACTGACAGAATCTTCTTTGCTTTGAATGAAGAAATTAATGGATTCTGTTGAAGCTGTAAATCTTTAGAAACCTTAAGTCATCGTGTGAAAATGTGTTACACCCCTACCTCCTGAGTCTTTCAATCTGCCTCTAAAAAGAACAAGAAAACATTCTTAAGGTTTGTGGACTGCCCACTGGTGTCCTTCCTTTAGTCTGATAAGCACAGCTCTGTAGATTCTAGGCATATCCTCCTGATTTTATTCTCACATTTCAAGCCCAGGTGAATGAGGCTGAGTCACAGCCGGAGCTGCCAGCAGGTGGGAACGAGGGACAGCCAGGCAGACAGCATTTCATCACACCGTAATGAGCTGGCAAAGGTTGTCGGACAGGCAGGAGAACACATGGAGGACCTGTAAAAGCAGCCTGACACAGACAAGCTCGCAGGCATTCTCTGAAGTATATGACTCCCTCCGGTGCCATTTCATCGCAAGTTGTATTCGCTGTTTGTGTAAATGTCGTGATCCTGCAAGAAAGCTGATGAGGTACCTCAACCACTTACTTCTCCAGCTGAATTGCAGCTCATACTTCAATATGTGGCTAAATGTGGACTACTGAATGACTTCCTTGTGATTTAAAATGTGTGAGAGAGCAACGGTATTGGAATGTCACTAAAAGCAGCTAAAATGTGGGATTCAGGGGATGCTGATTTAAGCTTGTATTTAGTTTGTCTTAAAGCATTATCTTATCTTGTGACAACATCTGGAACTTGGACTTCAAGGTAAAGACAAATCAAAGTGCACAAGCACATACAGAGCTTCAGGGGACTGTCCCTGGAGCTTAAATGGTACCTTAAATGGTACCAAAAAATCTTCAGCATGCTCTAAAAATACACTGAAACCCTTCCAACGTACAGCAGCATCTGACTGTGGCAGCTCTGACATCTGTTCACTTACCTGCCGGTGCCTCCCGGGGATGCAGCTACCTGAAGGAGCCGCCACAGGCTAAAGCGACCTATAACAGCTCAATGAAAACTGAAAGGATACAATCTGAGAGCTCCACTCTGGGTGCCAATGGCCAATATCTTCTGCACAGGGTCAAAAGCCATGGATGATGGCTGATAGGGGAACCCATGACGGACGGTCTGGAAGATATGCAGAAAGATGAAACAAAAGTGTGATAGAGAGCATATCAGTTTGCATTTCACAGCAGGGGTGTTGCTTTGTCAGAGGATGTCACACACCTGATTTTGGTAAACAAATGGCCCACATGGATGTGAAAAATGTTGTGAGCCTGAAATTGTGAAGACAAAGGAAAATGAAAGAGAGGAGCAAATGCATTTCCAATGCATGAATACCCTGTTTTTGTGGTAGGCTAATATTTGGGTTCGCCATTTCGAATAGTTTTATAATCATGGGCCTATTTTGAGATTTCTTCTCTCTCATTTCTCATTTCTGTTTTTATCTCATTTTCCTTCTCTCACCGCCTCCCACATGAAGTCGTGATTACAATGAAGTCAGGAAATAAACTACAGAAAACATATCAATAAAGAGCATTAGTTATGATTTGTTGTAAGGACTTCTATAGGAGCGTATTACATTGCATGTTGATCCTCTTTTTATGTCCACTATACAAGCGTGTGACTGTAGCTTTATGGCATCATTCAATCAGTGGTGGGCTGTTGGAGTTGTTTGCTTAGTGGCAGAAGGCTAAAGCATGTTACATAATAAGCACTCAGTGCAGCAGAGACACCTGCCTTCCTGACAGCGAAACATAACAGCAAGTTTCTGTCCAGACAGACAGTGAAGGTGCAGGAGGGAGGCTGGAGCCTTTTTCAAAGACATTTCAATCAGACGCCTGGCTGTTGAGAGACTTAATTAGGTTGCTGTTGCAATCAAACGTGTATTCTCTTTGCTGGATTTTCTAGGCACTAAACTACAGTATCATCTAAGCCCTCGAGTGCCTTGACTTGACTTGAATTGTGTTATGTTGTTTTCTACTTACTACTTTGAGCAGTGTAACTTAACTTGTAGGAACTGCTAAAACGATTTTAAAAAGTTAATCTGTCCAATATTTAGACCTTTAAAACCTTCAATTACCTGACAGAGACATTAGCAATTATACACTCTAAATTAACAAAAAAGCCTTAAAAACAACAACTCTGTTACAATCTTGAGGGTTATTTAGGTTGAAAAGTTAACAGATAGCATACAGTGGTGCAAAGGCCACAGCAAACTATAAGTGAACACTTAGTGAAATCCGGATTTAACATTATCCTATAAAGAATATACATAATACTTAAACTGTGTCTATTAAGCCTGTCCATTATTGTGGACAACTCAGACACAAAGGGCAAGTTATTTTATTTTTTCAAAGTGGATCACTGATGTGGGGATAAAGCAGAGTGTGTATGTGTGTATGAGGAGGACAGGGCAACCAAGGAGTGTATGAGGTGTGTGGGAACGGGAGAGAAATAAGGTGGGGGAGGGGGGGATGGAGAGACACCGTGAGGAAACGACAACGCGACAGAGAACACACAGACACACATCAACCAGAAACCATCGATTTGCTAATACAAAATCCTCAGATTATGCAAGACGGGATTAGTTTGGCCCAACCCCTCGATATGACAGTTCATAACACGCGCACATATAATGTATTTTTGCATAGAGTAATAGACTCTATTACGATCCAATATAATGGTTTTTTTTTATTTTTCTAATACGAGTACATTTGCATTACTAGAACATACAATCAATTTGGAACTTATGTTCAACGCCATGTCGCCAGAGCGTCCTCGTCATGCAAGATGCGTATTGTCGGTTGGTTTGTTATACTAACTGCAATGCCTTGGACACGCACATTTCCCTTTAATGATTCTCTTTATAAAAGAGATTAATAAAGATTTTGCAAAATCGTTGCCAAATGTTAAATAAACCTTTAACTTGCATCCTTATAGTTGAGAAGAAGACTACAGAGCAAGTGTTTCGCCCATTAGTCAATTTGCTGTGAAGAGCTCACTTGAACCTGCTCTATCCTGAGATGGGATATGTCCAGCACAAACTGAATAATAAAGATAAGACTACATGAGCTATGTGTAGGATACAGTTGTATAATAATAATTAAATCGTCAGACTCGCCCACCTTGCAGAGCTGGAAATGTTCGGACTGGAGGGTTTCCTGGATCAGATGGTTCTCCTGTGGTCCCACTTGGACAGACGGGGTGGAGGAGGACACCTCTTTCAAGCCGTCCAGCACCTTCCTGATGTTGAACTTCTTCATTTTCAGACTGCAGAGCACAGAATTGAGATCACCCGCAAAAGATAAGCACACACACGCTCGCTCTCTCTTCTGATTTCCTCTGTAAATGTCACATTTTAGTGCTTGTTTTTTAGCGCAGTCTCCATGCTGCAAGGCTCTGGCGCGCACCGCACAGGTCGCTGCTTGAGGTGTGAATTTGGACACGGGATGCTTGGATGCTAGTGCGTCGGTGTAATTTGTTCAGAGTCCGTGCTGTCCCCGGGGTCCTCTCGGCTTCCCTGCCCTCCCCTCTCGGCTGTGTGTGCCGCTCAGCCAAGGCGGAAACGCAGCGCAGAGGTGGTGGTGCTGATGCTCTTGCGCATGTCTGACAGAGCAGAGACTTCAACACAAATCCCGCCACCTCACCAGTCTTCTCTCTCTCGCTGTCTCTCTCTCCTCCACCCTTCCTCCTCTTCCTCCTCTCTCTCTCTCTTTCTATCTCTCTCTCACGTACACATAGTCGGGTTTGCCCCACTGCACCTGGTGATGCTAGTGATGTTGGGATGCTGCAGCGCTGTGAGTGGCTGCATGGAGACAAACAAGCAGACGAAGGGGGCTCAGTCCTATTCTTTCCACGACTCTTCCTATCCACTCCGCTTCTGTTCGTGTGCTTGAGTGGAAGGTTCGCCATATTAGAGACCATCCAAAACCATAATGGGTAGTGGAAGTCTTGAAAAAAACGATGTGCTGGACAACAGAATAAAAGAAACACAACATTATTGAGCCATATTTTGCACTATATTTTTTATGGTAGATTTAGACTAATTTCAAAGAAATTAAAAGAAGGTCCCTATGGCCTTTATTGACCTGCCAGCTGTGGAATGAAGGAAAACCTTGATAATATTTTGCATATATTTGATATTTTGTTTCAGTCACTTGAGACATCAGGAGATTCATAATTTAGTGGATCTAATGTAATGAAGTTTGCATGTTCTAATTGTGTATCAAATGTTTCCTCTGGGTATTCTCCCACAGTAAAAAAAAAAAAGACAGAAAGATTAGGTGCTTGTAACCCTGCTACAAATTGATGACTTGTGCAGTGTGTAACAGATCCAGGCCGAGGGACCTGCAGTTCTGCAGTGATATAAATGGTGATGGATGGTCGTACACAGTAAGTCTGAAGAATGCATCATTAATGCATCTGCCCTACTAGAATGAATTTCCACAGTTCTGTGCAGTTGCAGACCTCTACATTTATGAATGACTATTACTATCAAGCCACAGCACTGATCTTGGGCCAAGAGCTCACAGTTGGACCCACAGTTGGATTTGTACAGTGTATCTCCAAACAAGCAACATCAGTTCGGTGGTGCCCCTCAGTACTTCTGATAGACTGTGGTTTACTTGGAACTGCTGCTTTAAAGATCTAGCACTCAGGCAACTTTATCACTGGTTGTTTCCCTTAAGAGCTTATGCAAGTTGAGTTCAGGACCTCAATACAGCTGTGTACGTCTGTAAGGTTAACAAATGAAAGTACCAGCTTTGACGAGCTCAGCTGGGGTCACTCACGCTTGAGTGACACTGATGTTGCCACCTGTTTGAGCTGTTTGCTAACATGCTCATCTTCGACAGGTGCCCGCTGGCAGCAGGAACAGGGGTGGTGCGGTGGAAGTAATAGCTGTGTTTGCGCTGTTGCTAACAGCACCTGATCCCAAATCTGTCCAAAACTGGAGAAAGTCCCCGAAAAAGTGTGTTTCAATATCCACTATAATTATGATTTGTATTAATCAAGGCTGATTATGAGCTTGTTTTTTTTTGTTTGCGTTTCCACATAAGCTGCCTTTTGTTGAGAGACAGGTGATGCAAAAGGATGATCAAGGAAATGAAGATGCTATTGAATAGAAAAGACATTAAAAAAAGAGGGCCAGGGAGCATATTATTTATTCAGTAACCATACCAAGGTGGCTTGAGAACAATAGTTGCAATATTGATTTGCATAATCAACTGAAATTGACCCTACTCACCCTCCAACCCCAGCTGATATTGCCTGATCTAGAATAAATTATGCAGGTAAACAAAGAGGTCCCTATTAGTCAATCCTTGCGTGTGTGTGTAAGTGAATCTTGTGTGTGGGGGGAGGGATTTTGCAGACTCTGACATCAGTGATTTAATTTAGTGCTATTGTGTTCTGGTCAGGCCATTCATCTGGCTACATTGTGTACATGTGTATGTGTTGTATTTAGAGTCTGACTGCTGTGTTTGTGTTCTTTGATAAGGCGTTCCACCCAAGCTTTTTTTTGTGAAAGGTCAAAGTGCAAAGAGAGCGGAACAGAAAGACACCACAACCATATCACTGTGTAAGATCAAGGTCATGTGGTTAAACATATGACCAATATTTAGTACATAATATTTACATAATATCATAATCTATGTAAAATTAGTTTTAACACTGGAAATGGACGCAGCACTAGAGCAGAAACATGGATTTAGGCAAACAGTCTGATTCTACTATAACGTATCTGATTGTAGTATAACTGAAATTTTGACACGAAAGCCTGCTGTTAGTATGTTCATTGTCTCTTCCTGCATTGACGTGGTGTGAAGTTGATTATATTTTTGAAATAAGGTGTTTATTTAGTAGTGACATGTTTTTAATTGGCTCAGTGAGATTGACCATCCACACTTTTGTCTCTTCCTGTTTGGACTACAGTAGTGTAACCTCATCTATTCTTGCTTGAGTAAAAGTTCTCTCCCCTGTCAGAAAGTGGTTCCAAATGCAGCAGTGTGGATTTTAACTAATTTGAACAAATATGATCACATCAGACCCGGGTTCAATCCCCGGGTCGGCCGGGTGCCTTTCTGTGTGGAGTTTGCATGTTCTCCCATGTAATTCAAGGCTAAACAGGGCCTTGCTCCAAATGATCTATTACTGAACTCATCACAATTTACAAGCCAGTCTGAGGTCTCCTCTGTTCTTAGATGAAAAACTGAGACTCACAACCTCATTATCAACTTTTAAACACACTACAGACAGACATTAAAAATTAGCAATTTAAAACTTGCTGTTGCTGATTCAACCATTTCACTGTGCTTATATACAGCTCTGGAAAAAATTAAGAGACCACTGCAAAATTATCAGTTTCTCTGATTTTGCTATTTAAAGGTATA
>JAUMHL010000017.1:11705787-11725623 GCA_032362345.1 Sandelia bainsii
TTAGGAAGTGTTCAGAAATCAGTATTTGGTGGAATAACCCTGATTTGCAATCACAGCTTTCATGCAGTGGTCTCTTACTTTTTTCCAGAGCTGTATAGTAGAGTATTTCTCTGTTATTCTTGTTTGCCTGTGTTTTTGTTTTGTTTTGTTTTGTGAAACACCTATATACATTTGAACATTTCCATATATTACACAGATGTTTGCATAAAGATCATAACTATGCATCTATGTGTTATGTCACGTACATAGATCGCCATTCTCCATCTCCATACATTTTTATCTTTAGTGCAGTACACCTGCACAATAAGAGTAAGTGTCCTTTCAGACAGACTAGTCACCTCTAGTGGATTTTAGCCACTTAAAATCGTACAGATGACCTAACAGGGATAGACCTTGTCATACTCAGATCCTTCTCCAGCACCAGACTGCAGCCCCAGAAAACGCCATCACATTTTTGACCCCTATAGCAGCAAAGTCCCTGTGCTGTCTGGAGAAAGTGAAAAACCCAGGGAGACAATGGGGACAACAGCGGGTCGCCGAGAGTCTGCCTGTCATGCAGAAAGACTGGAGGGACAAGGACCTTCCGCCCTCACTGACAGCTGTAGTTAATCAAGCGAATCATGGCACACCTGAGTTTAGCGCACATGACACCAAGCGTCCCTACGGCTTTCAACCACTGTGTGGTTACACAACAAGTACATGCAGTATAACACTAGCTAACAAGTGAAAGTATACAGTGTTCTCACACATATAGCCCATGCTCATATTGCTGGGGGCTTGTGATTAAAAGGAACAAGGAGCAGACATTCACTGTTTGTCACTATATAACGCACACACAATTCAACAGCAGAGAAGAAATATATCAAGCTAATATTTATACAGACAGGAACATACAGTACATTACAAACACACACACACCATTCCCCCTCCAAACACGTGTAGATGTGTTGGATATGAAAATTAACAGCACTTAGAGGTACATTTGTAAATTGTCCATTGCACCACCCACCTAGCCAGCACCAACCCTTATGGTTACAGAGGGGATTATAAATATTGACAGGAGAATAAAAGAGATGAGGAGAGGTGGTGGAGAAATTGAAAATACCATAAAGTCTTCATCACATAGTGCTCCTAATCAAAAAGCTCGAGCCTAATAGTATACAAGCCTGAGTTTATGATCGTGACATCACACCTCATTTTTGACAAATTATGGAAAGAGAGAAGAAGAGAAAAAGGAAGCCAAGACAAGACAAATGGAAAAGCTGTCTCCTCCAGGAAAATAGTTAAAAGACAAGTCTCATCATGTTTTCTTTGTGCGCACTTTGTGGCTTGTGTGTGTCGACAGGCATGTTGGTGCAACCAGCTCCAGGGGTGGATGTGACACAACATCAGCTCGACTCCACTCGGGGCAGCACAGCTGGTATCAATTCCAATAATCAGCGAAGGCGATAAGCTGACCAACAACACACACAAACACACACACAAACCCACACACAGTGGAGCAGATGGACGGCACTATTAAAGGAAAGGGCATTGCCAATGTTACCATTACAGTGACACACGACCTTGGGAAGGACGGATTCCTAGAAAGAAGCTGCAGTCGGTATGCAGCCAAAATTAAGTTTGCTGTAACCAGCCGACTGGAGATTGAAGAAAGAGACAGGAGAAGTGAACACCACTTTGTCCTCAGTTCAGTTCACTGACTCAATGAGTCGAGATCACTTCTACCGCCAGTCCCAGTTCTCTGAGCAGAAGAGAAATTCAATAGTCAGTGAAAGGCTACTATGATTTTACTGATATTAGGTTGGACAAAGACCCAAAGGTATCACTTATGCTCCACTGTAATACACACACAGATATATATATATATATATATATATATAGATAGAGAGAGAGAGAAGGGAGTGAGAGAGAGACCAAGAGGGAGAGAGGTTTCATTTCCTGTTTTTTAAGATAGCAATAATCAATGCTGAGCACAGAACAGGTTAACGATTACTCCCCCATACAGCCATCCCCTGTTGGTTTCAGTTCTAAATAATTCACACATGATCAAATCAACACTTCACCATGCAGAAAAAGCATGACGCCAACCAAGAGTTAAAATCCTTTCCCTGACAGATACAGCAGTGTGATGTTGAACTGTTTTACTTGAAGCTTCTGATGGTAAATTAAGCTGCAAATTATCCCGTGTGACTAGCAAAGGCTACTGCACAATCCAATAAAGCGGGATGAAATTTAGATTCCTGTTTTATTGGCAACCTGACACCTCCCAGCTCTGCTGTGTAAACGAAGCCCACATCATTGAATTAATGCAATCGTTGACAACACAAGGCAATTAGGTTGTGATTCAAGCAGTCGCTGTGATGCTATTTAAGGAAATGGTGTGCATCCTCTTATCCAGGCATCTATTAGATTACCCTTCATACACATGTCAGCTGAGGTGCAGCTTTGAAGTGGTGACATCAAATGATGTGCTAAACAAAAGTGTTCTTTAATGCCACGCACATGTGGAATACATTACTTTATCTTTTCATACAAACAAAGAAGCGCATCTGGCGCAATCTAAAACACTATTCAAAGATATTTTGAAAAACACTTTGGACAGACCAAGGCACAACAGGAAGTAACTGTAGATGTGCAATTTTAAAACCACCAAAAAAAAGTCCCCTAATATCAGTATTAGTTAGTATAACTGTCAGGGGATGTATTTGTGACTAAAATATCCCAGAAGGCAGCTTGGATTCACAAACAAACTTTGATCAGTATGTACTGACACACATGTAGCAATGTTCCCACACATACACACAATTCCCTGATCCCCCCACTGTAAAAGTTGTGTAGTGATGTACTGAGTGAGGGACAGCTGTCAACCCAGGCCTGTCCTTTGAAGAGCACACAGACTATCTCTCTTGTCACTCTCAAATCTTTGAGTGTACACAGAGCTGAACCACAGACTGTTTATCTAGATCCACCCTGACATTCAGTTCCTCAGCCCTGCTTAAATATTGACTTGTTTTGACCTTCAGATAGGAATGGACTTATTTTAACAAACTGTTAGTCCAGAAAGGATTTTGTAAACACTGATAAGTGAGGGCCCTAGGGAACAGAAGATACAATTAGAAACCTAATCTGTCTAAGTTACAATAGAACACATTCATCCATAGGATTTCACATGCTATTGGTCTCTTGTCACCTAAATCTGATGACAGGCACTGTTTTTCTCTGGCAATGATGACCTTGTGTTCAGCACATTATTCCCCTTTGCACCTACAAATCTGAAGTGCTGCATTTTTATTTTTTTTTGTCTTCTCTTGGCTCATTATTTGATTTTTGTATCCCCCTCTGGTGTCTGCAGAGCTGTGTTGTGTTGGCTGTAGAGAGAGGTGGTGGTATTGCTGGAGAGTGGGCAAAAAAACAAAAAAAACAAAAAGAGTGGAGAGAGAATGGAGCCAAAGCAAGGTGGGTCAGGAGAGAGACATACTGTAGTTGGGTTACAAGAATGAAGCTTCAACCAGGTCAGCATTTTAGTGTCTGCAAGTCTAGTGTTCTGTCCAGCCTCCAGCATTGTGAATGTGAGTGCATTAGAGAGAGAGGGTTGGGGTTTGGGGGGTGGATTACTGCAGTAAAGCCTGGATGTCAATCGGTGACTCCTCACCTTTTCCCTTCAGCACATTGTTTGGTGAACATAAAGACTTAGACAAAGTCTAAGCAGAATTTTTGACATCGCAGCTCAGGAATCTTTCTAATTCATGCTTTTCTGTCTTTTATCAGCACAGTTGGCTCTGAGGACAGACCTCTGGAGATGTTCAGTCCCACAGGGAAAGAGCAACAACAATGGAACAATGCTGCAGCATGTTGAGCCAATAAGCCAAAGGACCCTGTAACCCTCTGCCAGCTGGATGTGTGCATGTACATGTGTGTATGCTTACTGATGTGTGGAGGAATACATGTGCCTGTGCAAGGCAAAGAAAGGTGAATGAATAAGCAAAAGGAGCAAAATGATGATTAGAAGGATCTGGAAAACTTGAAGGGCACTGCATATTCTTTGCACATATTAAAGATTTATAGACTAAATGAAAAACAAGTCTACGGTCTATAATATATATATATAAAACTATATGTTCATATTGGAGAGATGTACAGTACACTTAGAGGAAATACACTTTACAGTTTGCTTTCTTGCCAAGAGTTAGATAAGAAAATTGAGTCCAATCCCCTGTCTGTTAAATATAAAGCAACAGACAGGAGATAATTTGCTTAGCTTAGCATGTATAATAGAAGTGGGGAGGTACAGGTAGTGTGGTTCCAGTTCAATAATTAACACCACATATGTCATTTGTTTAATCCATCCAAAAAACAAAATGAACTTGTTTATGGCTGTGATCCCAAATACTGAGCCACAGGATCTGACGAAGGTGGCAAAACACAGTTGGTATGTACATTGCCACAGAAAAGGGGAGAAAGAAACCACTAGTATTCAGGCAATTCCCACTGGTTAGAATGTCCTTTTGTCATTCACAAAACCAACGGCAACGAAAATGATTAAGGCATTCTTGAATTATTACCTCGAAAATGGAAAGTGACCCACCACAGTGTCCACACTGCTCAGTAAATGTGTATCTAGTTTCACTTAATTTCATCATCTGACTATGAGGGTCAATTTAAGAATCAAATATTTCCTTATTACTTGTAAGAAGTCAAATGTACAAACGTAGTCACACACACACACACACACACACTGTCCCCTTGTTTTCAAGGTTACATGAGTTCTTTTGTCGCTCAAAACAAATTTGCATCAAACCACCACCCAACAGCTGCCAATTAACAAGCAGCTTCTCCGTTAATACACACGTGTCACTGCCAATTACAGTGTAGGGTGATCTCTCTCTCTCTCCCTCTCTCTCTAACAACAGAATGATACGACACATTCTCACATTCAACGACTATATCTCATGCATACTGGGGAAGGATGAGAAGGGTGGGTTTAGGTGCATAAAAACCCCAGCAAAGAACAAGTGGTCGAGAGGGAACAGTGCAGAGACAAGAGGAAATGTTCTGTGCCAGGGACAAGGCTTTCAGGATTAGCTCTGTCGTGCAGTTACAAGGGTAGAAATAGTGGTTGGGTAGATGAGGCCTGACAGACCGAACAGACACACAAAAGCAGCATGAAGTACATAACACAGTAGCACCTTTTTATTTGCAGCAAAAAATACTGAGCAATGCACACATGCAGACATTGTACTCTACAGAGGCACAGTAAAGCTTTAGAGCAGGAGCGGATTACTGCAGCATGACTTTGCACATGCACATTCTTACAAACAGGCACAAGTTATTATTATTATCCTGCATTCTTGTACAGTCACACACAGACTCACACACAAAGATAATGATAATTTCCTTCATGCAGTAGCACAAAATTTAACTATTCATTATTGTCAACCTTGAAAAAAGCTTAATGAGAATTAATTCATATCCGCAGCCACTAGATGGCACCCTCTCCCCTTTCATTTCCAATTTAGCTTTCCATTCTTCAGCTGATCAGCTGGCTCTCTGTCTGTGGGCCAACCGGACCAAGTAGATGGACTCCGAATACTAAGCAAAGATAAAAGACACTTACTTGAGCATATCAAATTCATTTTAAAAATTAAAGCTCAAAAGTACCAGATTGGTCAACAGTACTATATTATAATATTAGAAACATAAACATCTGTTTTGAAACATATTTATTTAATTCCTTGGGAATTAAGGGCAATTGATAGTTGTCATGTTGGTCTAAAGATCTGCCACCTACCTATGTTGCATTTTTCATACAGATCGTTTTGCCTTGGTCTGGACTCTTGTGGGCTTCAATCAGCAAGAATATATCAATCAACAAATCAATCAGTACCACTCAGCTTGTGGGAGGTCGGTTTTACCCAAGATGCCTCAAGTCATACAGTCAATACAGTGACCTTCAAGAACACAAAACATTTGCGGAACATAATCAGGCACACTGGGCACTGAAAAGTCACAGATGGTTTGACATTCTCAATTAATCAAAACATAGATTTAAATACACACACAAAATAATAGTCATTTTGTCATTCAAAATTTATTATATTTGATCAATTCTAAAGGAAGATTAGAAAAAACTACAACTGATTGTGTAGGGGAGCAGTAGCTCTGTTAATACAGGTTACAGATGAATAATAATAGGTATAGATGTGTGTTGGTAAAATATAATAAAATAAAGATTCAAATTCAAGTTCAAGAACAATAAAAACATTAACAAAGTTAGTTTTATTGTCCTTTATTGTAGTTTAAATTTTTTTGAGTCAAAAGACGTAAGTAAGAGATAACAGCACTGCCAGGTCTGGTTTAAATGTTGCAACAATCCTTTGTTTGGTGCGGTGTTGATTCATCAAATTCAAGCCACAAAGCTGTGATTAAGCAGACTTGTTGAGAAGTGTCTGAGAGAAAAACTGAGACTGGATGTTGGTGCCAATGACCATCATTTCTTCTTTCCAGCACTCTTGGCACGTTTGTTGGGCTGGTGGGAGTTAGCAGGGGTGGGGGTTGTTTCTTCTAAAACTGCCTGCTGGGTCTCCTCCAGAGCTTGTTTCTCATCTTGTTCAAATGCTGCCATCTGACGGCTACTAAATGCCTTGCAAGCGTCAAGAAACTCCTTACAGCGCTGCCGCAAGGCTGCCTGGAGACAAAACAGAGAGGCAAAAAGAAATAAGTTACCGAATTATGTCTAACCAGAGGGAGGAAGAGCTGTAAAAGTCTTTCTCACAGTTACAAATCTGATTAATTTTGTTGCCTGATTTGTTATAATTTCAAACATCACACATCTCGGTTGTGACTGACCTGCATGTTCTCATACGTGGTCAGCTGGAGTCTTATTAGCTCGTTTATGTTAAGCTCCTGCTGTTTCCGGTGCTCCAGCACATTGTCTCGAACCAAACGGTAGGTCTGGATCTTTTCTAAATGCTCCCTCTGCTGGATCTCCTCTATGTGTGAGTCCATCAGCACTGGAAAATCCTTTTGGCGTCTATGGTTGTAAATAAGCGCTTGATACAATCTGTATATGTGCACTATATTCTATTGTCTCTTAGCAGCATGTTAATGTTGGTTTATTTAAAGTGAATGATGGTAAGTATGGTGTGGAGAAAAAATATGAAACTATTGTAAATCTTATATTTGACCAAGTTGCAGATTTTACAGATTATTCTGTGGGATCAGATGAGCAGACAATGTTGAAACAGACAGAGAAAATAAAAATGTAAAATAAATGTAGAGATAGGCAGAAGAACACCCAGCATACTTTATCTCACATCTCAAGTTGTATATACAGTGTGATATCTGAGAAGTCAATCTGGGTTTGGTTATAACCATGTTTGGATATCTATTTGTATGAATATGTGCATGCAAAGAACCAAAGATGGTGACAGACATAAAACAAACAGCACACACACCCGCACACATAATGAAGAGGAGAGGCCAGAGGAGGTTATCATAGAGTTCATTAAGTTAATCATCATTGCTCCACCCCGGGCTCTTTTCCTACGTGTAACAATGTGTGAGCAAATGTCATAAAGATAGCATACATGAGTATGTATGTGTGCATGTGAGCCCTGTGGTGTACCTTTGTGAAAGAGAGGTCAATTGCAGACAAATCGGACTTCCCTAATAGACTAGTCGTCAGAATCTTTCTCTCTTGGCTCAGATTGGAGGCTTCAATGTCAGCAGCCATTAACAGCTGGACACAGAAACACACACACAAGCCCACACCCACAGCAGGAGAGGGTGGAGAAGTGATGGGAGAAGGGCACATCTCATTGGAGCGACATGCTCATTGGGGTCCTGAAATAGCTCTCTAATTAACAGACCCAAATATCACCTCATTTATCACAGAGAGGGATGGACAAAGGGAGATATAGAGGGAGGGAAGGATGTACAGAAGAGCGGGGGTGATACTGTGGAAGGAGACTCTTCCCTTCTGAACACTAACAGAAGTCAAAAGTTAACCCTTTTTAAGTTTACAAGTTGAAATCTCTGAAAGGTGGTTGTGACATTGACTGTACATTAATTTTCAAGAAAACAGTGAATATGTATTGGTCAATCGAAACAGTTGAGCTGCTATGTAAATGTGCCTACACACAAACCCAATGGTGTTGTTTATTTGAGGTGTATTTTCTTATGTGGTTAGATAATGTCTGTACATTACATACATTACTGTCCTCTTGAGTCCATGCACTTCCCCCTCTGGCCACGGAAAGTTTACAGTATTATAACTCTACTGTTCACTCCACTAATGGGAGCAAAGATCACAAACATAGAAAATCACTATGGATATTCTGCAGATACTGTATGAACAATATTTTCCTCATAGGTCCACTTACATAGCAGGATGCATAGTGAACATATACACACAAAGACACACTTGCACAGACACACACAAACCCCTAGTGTAGTGCAGTCAGGCCTTACAGCTAAAGTTAATTTCAGACTCACAAAGCTAGAAGAGCAGAATGATCTAACAACTACATTAAGCAACTGGACCCACAGGATTTCAACAGGAAAAAATAGAACTTCACCCATAAGGAAAATACAAAGGGATGATGACTGTGTCTTGGCTGTTTATGTATTATTATCCTCTAAGCACAGATATAAATTTGTCTGTTGGAACGGCATGAACCGAGGTCTGTTACAGAGAGGTACTGTACGTAAGCAGCCACAGTGCTTCAACAAACTGAGACTGTGATGGCTGCAGTCTGCTCTGATCATCATTCTAACTTTTTACTCATGCTGTCTGAATAAAGAGAGGAGTAATACAGATTAGTTAAACATAAAATTAAAAAGAGAGAAAGGGTGAGAAAGCAGCAAAGCACCTGATGAAGGGTGTGTAGTCCATTTGAGGACAGGAGGAGGTAATGGGCAACTTTTGATTGGATGGACTTAGAGGGGCATCACGTCCACATCTGGAAGCAGCTGTAAAACAACCAAGTGTAAATGGCCTTGTTACCATAGTGTATGTGACGTGGAAACAGAAAGCGCTCAAATACATACTGTGTATGCTGTATGTATGTGTGTGTCAATCAAGAGTATATAATACCAGGCTCAATGCTTTCTGCATCATGTGTAGTACTTTGCTCACTTGCTTGATGTTGGTCTTGGTTAATAAACTGGAGACGAGACTGTAAAGCCTAAAAAGAAAGCAAAACATGCTGTACACAAGGCCCATGTTAACATAAACTTCAGCTTTTGGGCCTAAAAACTGTAAAAAAAAAAAAAGCCCATACTTTGCTAAATTATAGTTATACAGGAGGTACACACTTAATAACAGTATTTCTGTAATTACATTAAATCACTTACCTTTGCACAGCGACCTGGCTCAACCATTTCCCAAGCTTTTTTAATGGCTTTAATCTGGTCCATTCTCTCTGTGTCCTTCTTTACCTCAATGCACTCTGTTTTACTCTTGTCGCTGACCACACGCAGCGTCCAGTTGGGCTTGCTCAGGTCAAGGCTCTGTACAAAAATATACACATACCACAAAAAAGTAATGCTACACTGCCATCTCAGCTGAAGATCAATATACCACATTGTACAGTATAATAGTATGTCTCTTTCAGTGAGAAACTCACTGTCATCCAGTTATCCAGTTGTATATGCCCTGTTCAGCTGTCTTGTCTTTATTGTAAATAATAATTTTAGTTAATTTATTATTTTAATTATATAATTTCCTCTACCTTCACTACCAGTGGAATTTTACTGAAGGAGGCCAGTAAAAATCTATTTTATCTACCTTATTGCAGTGTTAAGGGTGGGAATAATAAATAAAAACTAAACTAAATGAATTATTATACTGATCAGATATTCAAGACCACTATACTAATAATTAAAGACTATAGGATTATAGTGTCTGATAACACAATTGTCTCTTATTCAGTAAATACATTTAGGCCATCCTGGTAATTGTGGGATTGGGTTGGCTAGCGTCTCTTTTCCCTCAGTCAACTGACAGCAGAGTCAACCAAATGTATAAATTCAGACTTGTCTGATAAAACAAGCTAAAAATATTACAGCACATCAGAACTGAGTTCAACAACAATCTCATTACACATGGTTTAGATGGGAATCTGTGAAAAGGAGTAAAGTATGTGCTCAACTGAACTCAAAACCTCCTCTCACAAAGGTTAGCATTACCATTTGTGCTCATTTTTTACAAAGTTTTACATGACAAATACCACAGTGCTTTGTCTTAACATAGAATACTGTTGAAAATACACTGTGCTGAAGTGTGTACTTAAATAAATACAGACGCAGTGCATGGTTTTGAGTTGATATTGTCTATGGGTTAATTTATGGAGCGCTGTGATATCATTGCCTCATGCAACCAAATAAGAATATATACACTACATATACTGCCTAAATTGAAGCTGTTAATTGTTGTTTGTCATAGTGCTGCAGTGATGTATTACCGTTTCCTGCCTGGAGCCAGATTTGGAGGAGGCAGCTGGTTTCCCCCTCTCCTTGTCACCTTCGCCTTTGCGGTTGGTTTTGGGGGTGCCAGACTTGTGGCCATCATGGCTCAGTGTGTCAGTGGTGGGTGAACGTTTCAAGTCCTCAGGCTTGTATACTATATTTCGCAAACAGAGATCAGGTAAATTCACCTTTTCTATCATTATCTACAAAGTATGGCTACTTATGTAATAAATATAGGCAATGTGGTGTTAAATACTATGTGATGTCAAAGCATGATTATTATGACCTATTTAATTATAGCGTGAAAGCCTAAAAGACCTCCTTTGTCACATCCTACTTAACATAAGTAAAGCTAATCTGACATAAAGAGTTCCCTAATAAGAGTAGGTGTTTTGTGGTTGTTTGTGTGCTAGATGGCACTGTTGTACTTTAAAATAAAGACAGTTCCAAGTTTAGATGAAGCATTAAATTATCTCACTTTTCTGATCTAGAGGCATAATAACCCATCAATTAGCTGACACCCAGGCCTTAAGTTACTTACTCTTGTCTTATAATACAGAAATTCAACCTTCAAATTAAATGTAAAAATGAATCTGTTTTCTTCAAGCTGATACATGTATTGAATATTTTTTCTGTTGGCCAAACAAAAAGATGTTGCTCACTAAAAGTGTAAAAGCACCATTGACCATAGACTGAAAAATGTGGGTGCAGCTGTATGTACAGCTACTGCTGACAGTTTAGCAGTATGTACTGGAGTCTAAAGCAGAGGTGTGTCAACCTGCAGGCATTAAACACGTGCAGAACAATATTTTGTCCGCTGCCTGTAAAACAGCTTGTTTAAGAGATTTCAAAGCCTGGCGTGACATGTGGTGCATGTGTATCCATGTAGCATGTAGGGAGCATGATCAAGGGCAGAGTCTCACTACTGAGACAGAGTTAAACTGGGTGAAATTAATTCACTTTCCTGCTGAGATATTTCCCAGGGCACCAAGGGGCAAGAGTCAACTTCATTTGACTTCCCATTGACCCACTTTCACAAGCTTATTGGAAAACCACGGGAGGTTTGTATGGACATCGACTTACACACACACAAGGACAAATCTGAGCGTGTGTCGGCAAAAAAACTTCTATGAACAGAAAAGTGTGTGCAAATAACTAGATGAACAAACAGAAAATGTAAGCAGTAACAAATCCTCCCACACAAAGACACACATGCACAAACTCACTCTCTCTCTCTCTCTCTCTCTCTCTCACACACACACACACACACACACACACACACACCCATTATCCATCCACTTCAGGCCATGTAAACTGAATGGGTAAATACGGGGACCATTGTCAGATGCAACACAGAAAAGAGAGTGTTAATTCAATGACAGCAGGCAAGCCTTTCTTTTCAGACAATCATGCAAATGATCATTCATGCAGCACTGCATCAACATCCACCTGTGACGCAATTAATTCAACCCCTCCGAATATTTAAGAAGCCTCTGCAAATTTCAAAGCTGCGATTTTTCAGTCAATCCAATTTGTGCAGCATGATTAAAGGTAGAGGAGCAAAGTTGGTGGCAGAGGACAGGATTATTTCCTCAACCAATGACCGGTGGGCACAAGAGATCTCACTCTGATCTGCAAAAGCAGCTGCATTCATTTGGCTTTCATTAGGGTTGTGATTACCGGCCCCTGGCTAGCAGAAACAAAGTACAAACAGTGTCTGCCTTGGCCCCTGAGACTGCCTACTGTATATCTGCCACATTTCACACATGTGAAACAACACAAAAATAAGCAGTGCAAAAACAAACATGAAGGGCATAATAGAAAAGCAATCCAGGGCAAAAATGCTGAGCTCTTTTAAATGCAATAATAAAAAAGAAATTGCTTCATGAACCATTATCGGTACATCATGGTGGAACTCAAACATGCATCATATGTATATGAATGTTTATTTTGATCAGATCAAGATTCATGTTACTTTATTTAAATTACCAGAAATATTTTATGCAAATCATACTGTAAACAATGACAATCTTTTCTGTCTGTCCCTTGAGCAATGTGGGCTGGCTGACTGTTTGATGTAACTGTCTTGAGTATGTACCTCTCAGTTCGTTCTTCTCCAGGTCTCTGAGCATATGGACAAAAGCCAACTGAGATTCATCCAAATCCCAGCTCTTATAAAGCACCTCTGCCTGCACTATATACTTATGACCCTGTGAAACACAGACAAGGAATGTAAGTTTAAACGCAATGCAGCAGACAGACGCATTACACAAAAAAAAGACATATAGCATAATGCGTGTGGCAAAGACAATAAAATCAAAGCTAATATGGGATGTATGCTCTTTTGTAACAAACAGCTGTAAACTAGTGCTGGTGATGCACAAAGACAAAGACATTTTAAAGAAGACCAACATTTTGTTGTTCCAAATTTTTTGCCCTCTTTGACAAAAGCACATGCTTGGCACAATTTTGTTAATATTCTTTGTTTTAATTAAGCTTAATACAGGTTTTTCATGTGTGTTAAATTCCTACAAGGGTTATGCTATAGAAACCGTTAATCCACTGGTACTGAGCATCAATATGTCTGGTGTGTGTCCCTAGGGCATGGAATTGCACCTTAATCATTGGCATTTTGCAAGTCTGGCAAGTTGGCAAGTCTTGATCAATATTCTTTCTCCTAATCAATTGCTGCTTATTCTGCCCTGTTGCTGCTCTGTGGGATCTGACATGATATGTCTCATTACTGCTGATGCCACTACAGTGTTGTCTTACTTTGTAGAAGAGACTTTATTAAAAACACATGTACTGTAGGATGTTACCAAACCAAACATTTTGATAAGTCAGTTTCAGAAAAAGATACATTTTTGTAAAATTAATCAGTCTATCAGAATCAGAATCAGAAATACTTTATTCATTCCTGAGGTAATTGCAGTAAATGCAGTACTTTAATGCAGTAAATGTCAAATAAATTGCAATGGAATAGATTGAGGTTGAAGCAGGTGCTGAGGAAACATTAAATGGCACTGTATCGCTGACAGTTTAATGCACACAGTGCTATCACTGTGTGTGGTTTGTGTGTGTGTGAGAATAGTTTAAAATACAATATACTGTACTTTGGTAACAAAAAAATTACAAGTCATTACACGTAGGGTCTTCAGACAATAGAGTGACTTATAAATCATGTACAAATCAATGCTCTCTGACCAGCACTGATAAGTCAGACAGTAACAACAAAACCCCTCCAGTTTCTATGACTCTCTCCTTTTGCAAATTTTGTCTGTGTAAGAATATGTGTGTGTGTGTGTGTGTGTGTGCGTGCGTGTGTGTGTGCGTACGTGCATGTGTATCCGGCAGAAAAATTGATATGAACACAGGCAGCAAGCAAGTGGGTGAGAAAGACAAAGAGAATGTGAGATGCATGCGTGTGTGTGTGTGTGTTTTTGTGTGTGTGCATGAGTGAGATCAGTAAATTGAGTAACAGCAGAGACCATGCAGACAGTTGTTAGTGATACCATAGTCTCTGTGGGAGGGTGGTATTGTTCAGACAAGGAGACTGATTTCCCAGCTGTGTTGTCCTTCCCATCTCTTTGTTGCGAAGTGTCTACCACCTTGATTCTCTTGTCCTGGGTGGGGAATCCCTTCTGGTTCTGGTTCTTCTCATCTGTGCAACTGTGGGCTGTCACAGAAAGAGACACATTAAACTAAATCTATATCTAAAGATAAGCATGGTCAGCAATGGGTCCTTTCATAAGTAATAGAAGCATCAAGTGAAAAGCTGATTCAAAAGTTTGACAGGCAGGTTTTGAGGAGTTCTTGTGTGTAGTGCCTCTGTCTGTATTTTACTGCTGACTGGGCTAACAAAACAGAGAGCTATTACTTCACTATTACTTTAAGGGTCATTTTCCTATAAAATGAAGTAAAATTAACAAAAGTGTCACTAAGCATTAGTGTTTTTTTGTTTTCTTTTTTTTCTGTGGACACTTGGTTTTATTTTCCAAGGTTTTAATCTACTTATTACTTGGATTTTTGCCTCAACCCAAATACAATAGGATTTTAGCTATAAGATGATTTCTTTTAATGTCATATCTGAGTCTCAAATTAAGCAAAATTTATTTTATTATTCAGTCACAGCCCTGAATTAATCCCAGCACATAGTAGCAAGTGAGACATATCTTAATGCTAAACCCAGTGTCAAACTATTTTGTGCTTGCGGGGGACCTATCAACAGCAAGTAAATCAGTATTAACAAAAATTCTAAACCTGCTCACCTTTTTTGGCCTGAAAGCAGAATACAGGAATTACCACATAGCCCTTCCCAGTGCTGCCAGCCACCTCGTTCTCCTGGTCTAGAATGGACAGATGTATTAATACATCTGGCTTGGAAGTCTGAAACTGAATTGTTCCCAAGACATCTGTCGTCACCTGCACAGAGTAACTGTGGAAACATTTAAAATTGTGGATACCTTTAGTTTCTGAATGTGCCCTGTGTTCGAAATGCAGGTCAATGCATAAATCCTAAGATGCTAATTCTTTAATGAAATATACAGTGCATCTCATAATTCACTTACCGACATATGAGGCTTTTGTCATTGGAAATGTAATAATCCCGGAATTCCTTCATTGAGAATGCATTGAGTGGCATCTCATGGGACAGTTTTGGAAGGGGTTCCCTAGAGCCGATTAAGCGCATCTTCCACTTGGCACCAACAGGAAGTGATCCAGGTGTGACTGCCTCTGCTACAAAGGTATACCCAAGCTGAAATAGGAGACAGAGAGTAAAAAATAAATAAAAATTGATTTTATTCTCAGAGGAAATACATAAGACAACGAAAAACACAACCAGGACAAACTTTAATTTACTGTTTTCTCTATTAAGATTTATGGCATATGTAAAACTAGAAATCTCACAACATTATTACAGGCAGGACAGATTGCTAAAATAAGAGTGATTTATCATGGTAATAGGAAAACTGGGAATATACTAATATTCAATAATTGCCAGCAAACATGTCAAATGCATTAACGCTTGAAGTCCAAGGATTGATAGCATCCACAGACCTTGTTGGGTTTATAGACATGGGCTGCTGGCTTGTTGAAGACCATTTCCACCTCCTTTCCTGTATCGTTATTTATGATGTGTAGCAGACAATTGGGGATTGAGGAGTAGACCTTTGGCACCAACAGCATCTCATTGGGAACCAAGAACACTTCCCTTTACACATAATCAATGTAGAAAAAAGAAAATATCAAATTTCAAGGTCTGTCCAAATTGTTGTAAAGTCTTTGTTGGAATTGGAAAATCTGGCTGTGAATTTGCTTTCCCTGACAAGCCAAACCTTTAAGTTACAATGTTCTCTAACCTAAAGACTAAGACCCAGGAGTTAGCTGTGTCTTGAAGAGAGACAGAATAATCAGCAAAGGTGATTCTAGTCCATTCATCCTGCTGGCAGGGGTAGAGCTCATCTTTCCTCTCAGAGTGTTCAATGATATACCTGTGGAGGAAACACAGAAGGGAGAGCTCTTTTACATTAAGATTTTACATTAAGTATTAAAACCACATTTACTATGAAAACACCATGCTATGTTTTATGCTCAGGAAATAATTTTTATAAAGTTCTTTGAGAAAACAACTCTGATGTAGCTGATTATAAATTAAATCTAGTAAAATAAACAGTACATCTTGGTATGAACTTTGACTGAAGATGGATGTTTCCGTCAGTTAAGAAAAACACATGCTCAAACGCTCATAACACCCAACCAACCACAAATCTACCCTCCATACGCACATTGACCGAGCTCACAATGCTCATGTACACACATGCTGTACTGTACTTCCTCAGGCAGCAGGTCATTCGGCAGACGCTGCTAGCCGAATGCAACGAGGAGAGGATAAACAGCAGATGGTACCACTGGGAAAAGATGGAACACAATGTGGAAAATGCTCCCCGCCTGGCCGCCACAGGCCGCCACAACCAGGAGAGGGACCAGATTCTGGGCATGCGGTGCAACAGAGAGTCTAAAAGCATGCCATACAATGAACACAGCATTGGCACTGGACTGTAGTGGGAGGGCCTTCATAGTCTCTCAGATAATGACATTTGTGTGAACAAATATTTTCTAGGTTATTAATATGTGATGTTAGTAAATCAAATTAATATATTTTCACACTTACAGGCATTGCATTTTCGATATTAATTTTGCAAGAGAGACCTGACAAATTACATACATACAGGTACAGTACATCTAAACAACCATCAAACAAACACATACATACACACATACACAAAAAATTTGTTTCACTAGTAAGATATATAGTATTAGAAACCAGTTGAGGAATGCGTTTATCAAATATATGAGAACTTGGTTTCTAACCATCAGGAGCAACAGTTTGAACACTACCAAAGAGAGAGAATATGAACCAGTTGTTTGAAACAGAATGTCTAAGCAGAAACAGCAATACCCAGAGCAATTCAAGCAGCATGAATACCCAAAGCTTATTAATAAAATGAAAAGCCTTGGGCAGATCTACAGTGTCACTTTTTATCAAGTATTTATCAGGCATTGTTATCCCTTAAGAGGACATATTGTTGTGAGTTCACTAGTGATTCTAGGATTTTGGTCAGACTTGACAACTTAGATACAGGTCAATAGTTTTTATGGTCACTAATGTCACCGGATTTATGTAATAGAGGCACCTGACAAGTCTTCATATTGAGAGGATTTTGCCTGCTGTAAAAGTTGAATTCATATGTGTGCACAAGTACTGTATACAAGTGGTACAGTAACGACAGGTGCGCTTAGGAGAAGGATCTGCAGGTTAAGGTCACCAGGAGACTTTCTTATGTTTAAGTTTATCAGTGCAATATGTACTGTACATCTGAATATGTGATAGATCTAAGAGAAATTTGCTATTATCTATCAAATGAGAGCTAGTAGGAGGGCAATTTTGTCATGTTGACAGCAGGTAGAGTTATGTTATCAAACTTGTCATAAGACACAATTAAATGATTATTAAAAGCTACAGCTAAATGTCATTTTCATTGACAAAGGGCCCATTCTCATCTTTAATTATTAGTGGGAGCAGCATGCAGGACTTATTCTTTAAGGATTTTACTAATTTCCAAAATGCTCCTCTATTACCACTGCATTTTGAGAAGGTGGATAGATGATAATTAGATTCTACTTTTTTTATAAAGTGATGACATGGTTCCTCTGCTGTCTGAACTTCTGTCAGTCAGTGTCCGTGTTTGGAACTGTTGCAGTGGACTGAAGTTTATTTTTATTACACAAGGCTAGAGGAAATTCTGGTGAAAACTACTGTATTTTACAATACTACATTTTATCTATTTTTACTCTAAATGTTTTGTAAAGAGTATGATTACCAGCAGTGTGGGTAAAAATACGTATTATAAAATAACATATTGCTGAGCTTTGGATATAATACATTATTCCAATGTCTGAGTGTTAATATATAAAAAATTGCTGAATCTGGTAGATTTTTATGGTGTTTCTCACATAAACGTCTGGGCAGTGGTCAATGATATATATGGCAGGAACACTAGATGTGGAGAAATTGGGAGCCTTGTTCACAAGAATTTAGATTTAGCTAGATGCTTCGGATATCAGCTGAGGTAAATTTAATTCAAAGCAGATATCTTTCAGTTTGTCGGTTTTGCTTGGTAATCAGTCAAGATTACTCAAGTTACCAATAATAATTAATTCAGTTGATGCTTCAGAGTTTCACTAGCTGCAAAAAGGGAAAGCAACAGATACAGTGAATTGAGAACACAGATATCCAAAGCAATATAATCTTGGAAAGGCTCTTAGTAGATGTATAAAAAAACAGTTTTTAACATTAATTTACCGTAGCAAGAAGACAGCATGTTTTTCTGAATCTGCTTCAACCTTTGGCCACATGTCTATAAGGGTCTTGGATGCAATGAGGTTCTCCTTCATGCCTGGATGATGTGAGCACACACACACATACACAGAGGAAAGTAAGAAAAAAACAATTGTACCTCACACTGTTCAGGGTAGGGAGCAAAGATTGCATATTGCACTTTTGCAACAATCATTGAAAAGTGATTATTCACACCTTGACACCATGATCAACTCATCTCATCACACATGAAACCACTCTGACAGAACTCAAGCTTTGATAAAAGATTTGTTCATGTCTATATGTACAGTATATGAATACGTGTGTTGATGCATATATGAGTCAGAAAAACAACAAGAGACAGCAAAATCATAGACGTTTTCACATCTGACGTGGCTTCCATGTTCTCATATCCTCCCTCCAACCCCTTCCTTTTCTTCAGACCTCTTTTCTATTGATACAGCCATTATAGTGAGCCAAGGTTGAATATTGAAAGATGCAGACCTATTATCAACTTTATAACCAAAGAGAGGCAACAGAAAGAGTGACAGACAAGAAAGAGTGTAAGGCGAACATAAAGTAGAAAAGAGAGCAAAAAGACAGTTTTGTTCAGATAAGTGGGGTGACTGGCAAGTTAGTACTCTGTACTTTAAACTGACATGCTGGAGAATTTTGGCAAAAAGGAAAAGAAAATGACAGTTTTCTTTAAATAAATGTCTTTTCAAAATGTGTTTTAAAGTGTTTTTAAAATATGATTGGTGTTTGCCATTACTTTAAATGCCACTCTGAAAGCTGCACAGCTGCTCTTTGCACTATCAATAGTAAGTAAATACAATTTGAGAGAATGTATCTATGGCAGGCCTGTTTCATAGAAGTCAAGCTGTTCAGCTTTTGTGTGTGCGTATACTCATGCTAATACCACATGACCACCATCAATATGTTTTAGCATTGCTGGGAGATGGGTTATATATTGATGTGGTTATTTCGGATGTTTGTTATGCTCAAACTAGATTTTCATAGCATGAAAAATATCAGGCAAAATCTCATCAACACTAAATAACAACACTGTGCTATGGGTCAATGACTTTCATTTTTTTGTATTTATGTACTTTACCTTACTTTAAAAGGGTTAATAAATAAATAAATACATAGGTGTTACGTACGTGCGAACACATAAGTGTTCTGTGTTATATTTTTAAAATACAATCGAAAATGTATTCACAATTTTCTTTATTAAAGCTTTGTAAGGCTAATGTTATTAAGTTACTTCGTCCTATGTTACAAAAAGAGAAAGGTGATAATAGAAATAACACATAAATTCTATTTTATTTATATTTATCAAGACAAAAAACTAAGATTAGATGTAACAGTCTCACCCCTGACAACTTCTCCTACCCCCATTAAGTGGGGAGGAAAATCAGGCCCAATTCACACCTCCACCAGGTTGGCCACACTTAACGACCCACTTAATGGGGGTAGGAGGAGTT
>JAUMHL010000017.1:11725723-11754497 GCA_032362345.1 Sandelia bainsii
TGTGAACTTTTTACGTTTTCCATAAATTTCACCCGAAAGCCAAATATCCCTAACTTTTTGTGAGTAGTGTATATCAGTATAGGTTATACAGAGGGTGACCGTGTCATGTACTGTGCCTGAAGAAGACAATGGCTCTAGCAATAAACAGAGAATGTCTGAACAATGTGTCACCTCCAGTGTTTCCTCTGGAATCAACAAACACTGATTGCCACAGCCTCTAGAGAAAACTGGAAATTAAAATAATATTACAAAAACGAAATACATTTTTAATATGTCCGCAGCTTGTGCGAAAACATATCTGGCACCAAAATTCAATTCAGTTTTATTTATATAGCGCCAAATCACAAAATAACACAAGAAATAAGAAGAAAACATTATTCTAAAGCAAACATGCTAAATAAATTTTGAGGGAAAAAAACACTCAGCTGTGTCTCTTCATTTAATCTCTCATTTTTCCTACAAAATGTCCAGTACTTCTATCTTTCACTTACTGTCACTATTGAAAGCTTTGGCTGTTGGTGCAGAATTTTGTATGCATGCCTATGTCTTCAACTACCCTCATCTGTCACAATGTATTAGTAAAAGTGGCAGTCTCATTAATAAATATTTGTGGCTCTGCTCTAAGGCAATGTATGCCACTGGGCTACATCAAACTGTCAATGTAAGAAGCATAATGTGTTTCGTGTGTGTACTTTGTCATGCATACACTCTGTTTTTATTTTTTATTTTATTGTATTTTAATTTAACATAATTTTCAAACATAAAGCAATGAAGAAGAAAAAAGAATCTAATCAATTCAGATAAAAGATATGATTTAAATCTGACCATGGCACTTGTATTAACTGATTTATATGTATGAACGTGTTTACCAGGTTTTGAGGCTTTAAGGATCTCTCGCGCCAAGTGCCCTTTGAATCCAGCCTGGAGAAGGGTGACTGCCTTGACCTCGTTGTCTGTTGGCTGCCTGTCTCTCCAGTTTTCTGGAGGCTTTGACTCTGCATCAACTTAACAACAAGAATAAAAGCAGAAAAATGCAAGTTATGAGTGAATATCAAATTATGAAAACTGTGAAATAACATATGAAATTTTCAACAGTAGAGTATTTTTTTAATATTAATTCAAATTGTGTAATTAAAAAAATGTGTTAAGAATGTCACACTTAATTTTACATATACAGTCACATTCATGCTATACATTCAGAAAGTACATGGACAACATACAGACAACGTGGACATCATGCAGTCGCACAAACATACATGGAGGGGAATGTTCTTCAGGGTCAGTGGCCAAAACTGAAGGGTCAGTACTGAGGGCCAGAACAGCAAACCGCTCCTCTGCTGTCAGCTTCCTGCCCAGTGCTTCACACAACATGTGGTAAACTGCAGAGTTAAACACCTATACCGAAACACACACACACACACACACACACACACAGGTATTTTGAATTTTTGATCTGAAACATGGTAACTATGATTACATAAGAGATGATCCATGACTCCTAAAACCATAATGAGTCTTCCTTATTGCAGTTGCTAGACTTACATAGGTGTATATTCTTCACCTCTGAACATGGTTACATTCTAGGATTCAAAATATATACAAATTACTGTGTATGTTCATAAATTGGGATTCATGAAAATTTTAAATGGAAACTTTGTATGACTTAGGAAGAAAACTCAAGCAAATAAGCAGAAAAAACACATCATTCTAAGAGCTGAAAAAGGCCTTTGTGAAAGTAACTGTGTGCCATTATCAGAAAACCTATAACCATTCAGAAGGGAAGACTCTCCATCGCTGTTATTTATTTCTGAAGAAAATGTTCTGAAATCTGTGGAAAGCACTGGCCTAAGTTGATAAAATACCGATGCATCCTCCTAGTCAAATGGTGAATGAAAAATTATGAAAAATATAAAGTAAAAATACTAGTTTTGTAAAGTAGCTACAGTGCTGTGAAAAAAAGCCTCCTTCATGATTTTTTTTTGCATATTTGTCACATTTAAATGATTCAGATGATCAAACAAATTTTACATACATTACATAAAGATAACGATAAAGAGACAGTAAATACAAAATGCTGTTTTTAAACCTAATAACTGGTTGCGCCTCCCTCAGCAGCAACAACTGCAATCAATTGATTGGCCCACTCTTCTTTGCAGAATTTTTTCAGCTACACTGGAGGGTTTTCAAGCATGAACGGCCTCTTTAAGGTCATGCCACAGCATCTCAATCAGATGTGTGGACTTTGACTAGGTCACTCCAAAACCTTAATTCTGTTTTATTAGCCGTTCTGAGGTGGACTTCCTGGTGTGTTTTGGATCACTGGATCACATGCCATTTTTGCCCAGTCTGTTTCTTATGGTTGAATCCTAAAAACTGACCTTAACAGACAAGTGTGGACTGCAGTTCTAGATGTTGTTCTGGGTTGTTTTATGACCTCCTGGATGATTCGTTGTTGTGCTCTTGGAGTAATTTTGGTCAGTCGGCCACTCCTGGGAAGGTTCACGACTGTTCCAAGTTTTCTGTATTTGGGGATAATGGCTCTCACTCTGGTTCGCTGGAGTCCCAAACCTTAGAAATGGCTTTGTCTCTCTTTCCAGACTGATAAATGTGAATTACTTTGTTTCTCATCTCTTCTTGAATTTCTTTAGTTTGTGGCATAATGTGTTGTTTTTTGAGATCTTTTACCGTGCTTCACTTTGTCAGACAGCTTCTATTTAAGTGATCTTGATTTCTTGATTCAACAGATCTGGCAGTAATCAGGCCTGGGTGTAGTAAGTGAACCTGAACTTTCCAAAAAAAAAAAGTTAATTACATTTAATTCATGATTTGGCAAGGGTTAGGTTCTTAATAAATTAAATCATCATTTAAAAACAGCATTTTGTATTTACTCAGGTTTTCTTTAATGTTAAAATTAGTTTGATCATCTGAATGATTTAACTGTGACGAATATGCAAAAAAAAAAAAAACGGGGACAAATAACTTTCTCATAGCACTGTAAACAACATGGACGCTAAGTAATGAATAAATAGTACAATACGCTATACGGTCACCATAGTACAGTGTGATTTATCCATTTCGAAGTAAACACTAGGACTAATACATACAACATTCATCTGCTTGTTGATCTTGCAAGTGTTAAAGAATTTCCAAGATGGGTGAGGTATTCACTGTATCTACAGTATAACTGAGTACCACCATGAGCAAACGACCTTATTGTGTTCCCATTTCTCCAGGGTGGTGTTGATGTTTCTGGGACAGTGAATCTCTTCTAGGGCTCTCCTAACTGCTAGCTGGTCCTTCTCATCACTAAAGGAGGCTACCACTCTGGACAGGGCCCTCAACATGGACGAGGCTTGTTCAGTGAAACGAGCACTTTCCTGTTAAAAGAGGAAAACAGTGGGGGAGCATCTAAAATCTGTTTAATGGTGCACATTAAAAAGAATGCCAGTTAAATAGATATATAAATATATTTTTATTTATATTTATTTCAAGAGTGCTTGCTTCAGATTAAAAATGTCAAATTATTTTCTTCATAAAACCACATTTAAAGGATTGTGCAACCTTGGAAATTGAATTTGTACACTAAGTGCTTTTGGGTTCATTAGTTAAATCACCACGTTTCTCATGGCCCTCTCAGAGCTTTTTGATTTTTCTTGGTTGTTACTAACGTTAGCTTTTTAGTGTTAGTAAAATACATATCATCCCCTGCATCAAAAATGTAAATATATGTCCATCTAGTAGCAGAACGGGGCAGAAAATAATCTAAAAATCTTGACTGGTCTGTGTGCATTTAGACACAAACAATGTATAATTATACTGTATATCACGGCTATTCAATTACGTATTAAATTGGGCCAGATTTTTAAATCTAGAAAGTTAGCTGGGCCGCACATTTTCAGTGACAGATAAGCAGCAACTTAATAACAAACTTAACAAAATAAATGTCTCTAAATCCATACAAAACAACACAATAATGAGCAGTATCACCAACAATATCTTTGGTGTTAGAAATAAATAGATATTTTGGTCACATTTGATCGACAGGCACAGGATAAAAAAGTCAATGTCAATGCTGCACAAGTGAATATTTCTAATAAATTATTACTACTACCGACTGTGCACTGATGATATTTAAGCTACTGTTACACTGCTAAGATTTTAGTGGGAGAAGAAGTGATATATTTGGTTCTGAAAAAAAGCACAAACCTTTGTATCACATGATGTCAGTGCAATCCTAAGACACTGGTGAAGAACACCGTCACTCAGGGAGCAACGAGAGTGGATTCTTATCAAGTTCATGTGTGAAAAGATTGAATCACAAGCCAAGCCAAGTTTCTCAAAGTGTTTTCTCCGCACATTATAATCTTTAAATACAGCAACACACTCACAGTAAATTAAACACAGGTTTGGTGTTTGGACTTGTTGGTAAAATAAACAAATGGTCCAGGTCGGGTTAAACTGATGGTTTTCGTCCTCTATTTTACACTTGTGAGATGATAAAGACGTGTTTAGCTCTGTCCTAACACCGCTGCCTCTGTTATGACTGTTACTAGGGGAGTGCTGCATTCACTGTCAGCGCTATTGTTGGAATTTGGGAATTTCTGTGAAAATTTGCCAACTAGAAATTGGGTTTTCTCAGTTTTTCTGTATTTTTGGTACTACCACGGCCTGGGCCACTCTGAGGTTGTTTCTGGGCCGCATGCGGCCCGCGGCCCGCTATTTGAATAGCCCTGCTGTATATAGTTACAGTATGTAAAATGTTTATAAAGTAATACTTGAGCTGAGTTGACTTCTCAAATGACCTCTCAAATTCACAAAGCCTTCCCTGTATAATGGAATTACTATCATACTCAACTCATGACTACAGAGCTCAGTCACCTTGGTAAGTTGTAACATTACAGTTTCTTCATCCCCAAAGACAAAGGGCTTCTTGCTGCACAGGTGGATGTGGTAGCCCAGTGCTGCTTTTGTGTGGAAGGACAACACATGGCGCCTGGAGGGGAGAGGGAGAGCATTTTAGAAAAGGCATACAGCACACTATTAATTACTCTAAAAGTAAAACCCAATCGTTTTGGCTTGTGACCTTTTAAAGAGATGCAAAATCTATTTTCACAACTACATATGTTGCTATGAGTTCAACCAAAGACTGCTGTTGCGGATAGTTTAATGTGCAGAGATCAAAGAACAGTATCTAGAATACTGTAACAAAACAAGAAAGACTAGAGAAATATCACAGATAAAAGACTTTTATATAGAACCAACATTTCTTTTTTTTACCTATCTTGTTAATTATTAATGTCCTCTCAGATCTATCGTGTGACCCATTATGTTTCACTGCTCTAGAAACAGAAGCAGTCAGAGTCTATTATTATTAAATGTTGAACTTTTTGTTTCTCTCATCTATGATGGTCTCAGAGGTATCTGATGATTCCAGATCTTAACAATCGATCAAAAGGATTAATTGTAGAACCTTTCAAAGGAATATCTTTAAAATAATAGTGCCAAAGAGAGCAATCTTCTGCACTTAACTAGATCATGGCTGGCCAGGAATGTCTTTGGATGGTGGGAGGAAGCCGAAGTACCAGGAGGGAGCCCATGCAGACACGGGGAGAAAATGCTAAATTCACACAGATCATCACCAGGCTGAACCACGGATCCGAACCTGGGTCCTTTTTGATGTGAGGCGACAATGCTAACCACTGCACCACCATGCCACCCATGTTTTGAAAATGATGCCCCAAAAACATAGACCTAATGTATCAGCTATTATCTCTCGGAGAAAGTGTACTATAGGCATACATAGACATATTGAGTGCTATGAGCGTGATTATAGCTCAGCGGTAATTGCACTGCTGCATACCTGCACATGACCCCAGAAACTAGGCCCTCTGCTTCTAGGCCAAGTAGCACCCATTAATAGAGACTAGGACAGTTGCTTTTTACTGCTTTCAGAGCATTTGACGTAAGCAGATATTCTCTGCTCATTTGACAGCTTTAACTTGATCTCTGCATGGATGTTAATGTCACAACAACAGTGAAATGCTTATACCTTTAACTCCTGTCATTAATAGGTCTCAAAGGTGCTAAACAAAAAAAGTCATACATTTTTTGACAGGTTGCTGTGATAGGAATTAATCCTTGGCAGAAATTGTGCCAAACTGATGGGTAACACCACACTTAGGGTAATTTGAGGTCACCATGTGTACATGCGAATGTGGAAAACTGAAATGTGAGAAAGGTTAACATTTACATATATAGAGTATGTCCTGAAAATGTACACAGATTGATAAGAATAATAGAATAGACATAATAATACAATAAGTTGAGATATCATGTATTACGTCAGTAAACTTCTGATAACACCTAAGTTTTAGGTGCTTTTAGATTCAATCAATACAGTGCACAGTTCCCGGTATTCTGTTGTGATTGCTAGGAAAATCTACTAGATAGGGTAGAAAAGTGAATAATCAATGCTGTCCTACCCTGGAGGTAAGTTAAGAATGGTGGCCTTGGATGAGGTGGTCTTTATGGTAAGAACAGGCAGGTGAGACTTCAGACTCTTCCAGGAGTGCGGCTGGGCGATAAGAACTGCAGACCTACATGCTGATGATATCTCCTTTTCTATGTGTTGTAGAGAGAAAGGATATATTGGTCATACACTATAAAGTCAAAAATTACACATACAGTTGGTCTCATTCATAAACCTTATGTGAGTATTAACGAAGTATATGCCAAATATAACATAAATAATTGTGGTTAAAGATTCAAACTCCTAACATTTCTTGAACTATCAGAATATCTGTGTACTATGTAGCAATTATTCTTGTACTTGCTACATAGTGAGGACCAAAAAAGTATTTTCCTAAAAGAGTAATGACATTAAGGGGGCAGTGGGGACATTTTGACAGGTTCTCACAACTTCTAAGGGCTGTTCCAAGGGTTAGGAAATAGGTTTTACGCTTAAGGTTAGTATTAGGTTAGCATCAGTGTGTGTGTATGTGTGTCTGTGTGTGTGTGTGTGTGTGTGTGTGTATAGATTCTTACTCTCTTCAGCTGCATCTCCCCAGAGAAGCAGAGCAGAAAAGCTGATGAGGATCTGGGAAGGTTGCAGGCTGTCCACACACAGGTAGTGAGTGTCTCTAACCTCTGAGCACTTGGGGGAAACACACACACACAGATACAGTGGCCTTTGTTATCAGTTTTAATGCAGACAAAGAAAAGAACAAGTAGAGTGAAAGAGCAGATAGCCACAGGAAGGAAAGATTGATACTGAACTGATAGAAGGTGGCTTAACAATTCCCCCAAGGGAATCAATAAAATATGTCATTATTAGTAAAAGAGAAGTTGGAGAAATAAAGAAATAGGGACAAGAAGGGGGAAGGGGGTAGGTGGAAGAAACAAAAAGAGATAGAAAAGAGCTGAGTGAGCTAAAGAAGCATTTGTGGCTTTTGAATGGGAGTGTCTTGCAAGAATGTAGCAGCCAATGAAAAAGGCAACACAGGAGAGGGGCAGAAAAGGCTGGCAGAGAACAAGAACAGATAAAAAGATTGCATACGTATCCAAAATGACATGCAGAATCAGTTGTCTATACTGTATAAGCACCCATCCAAACACATACAAAGTCAAAGGCCCTACACCCAGACATGCATACTGAGAAAATTGCCTGAGCGTGCATATTTACTTAAATAACGTCACCAAGTTTTGTTTGTTATTAGCATGCACACTACATCACACAACATATATTTATGACAATCAGGTCTAAGGTGTGTAAAAAAAGTGTATTACATTCAACAACTCTAGGGGGAACCAAACAGCAAAAGTACCAAATTCTGCATATTGCGGCCTAAAGAATAAGGTCTCACATTTCCAGGTGTAGCATATTTTTGAATTACATATAGTCTTTATTTCTTGTTGTTGTACATTAGTTAGCATCAGCTCATGAACTGTATTTTTTACAGTCTTACGTTCACAGACTGTGACATGTTTGGGGCTGTAGGGAAGGTTTTCGGGAGGGAAGAGGGAAGCTCACAGGTTTTTTTTTTTAATTTAGTGTGGTGTGTAAAATATTCCAAATATATGCTGAAACTGAGAAGTTTGGACTCACAACTTAAGTTAAATATTTTGTTAGTACTGAGAGAGTCAACAGAGGGGTACCCGTACCAAATTCCTGGAATTTGTACTGGTAACAGTTCAAATGTGAATGGTAACCAACCCTATAAGTCTGCTGAATCGCACATTGCAAATTATGTACTTGTGTGGAACTCTTGACATGCATCTGTGATGTGTGTTTCTATGTGTTTGCACGTGTATATTCTAAAAACACCACCAGGGAATACCAGCTCTAAGATGTCACAGGGAGGAATCTAGTAGCAGGAGATGATATAGACAATTCACTGCTAAGTTGCAGTTTTGGCCAAAATGCTGCTCTGTAGACAATACCTAAGGTAATAACAATATGTCAAATACAAACTCCATTAATATGTCATTCCACAAACACATGGAATGTTTTAGAAAAATAAATAAAACACTTACAAAGCCACAAGAATGCAGACTGAACATGTATAAATGAAAAAGTGGGTTATTCTGTGATACATGCTGTACCTTAAATTGGGATACATGGATATGATGTGGGTACATCTGTGGCTTATGGAACACAAAAAGAGTCCTGGAAGAAGAACACAAACAAATGACTAAAATTATTTTTGAGCTTAGTTAATAAAAGCAATTATAATTTTGATCACATCATTTTTAGGCTCTTCCACCGTTCTTTTATCACAATTGTTTATGTTCTATTGTTTTATCAGTAAACCATGTTTGCAGGTTGTGGGTGCATGTGTGTGTGTGTCTCACTGAAAGCATTTCGCAAAGTCATCCAGATCCACCCAGGTCTCCTGTAGAATGGGTTCAATGCGAGCTGAGCGTTCCTCATTTGCACGCTCCTTTGTTGCTGCTTCTTGATAATAATGCAATAAATATTAGTAATATACAGCATTTATACAGATTTGTGTTGGGTTGAACATTTCTTGCAGTGTAGCAGGTTTGCAATATACAGCTGCCTAGCTGAGCGACAGAACATAAAGCAAAGCACTTTACATAATATCATTCATTATTGCTAATAGGAATCAGCAGCATGTCAATAAAAGAAAAGCATGAAGCCTTATGAAGCTGAGTAGCATCTGAGTTGACTGGTGATGCTCATATTATGCATAATACCAAATAGATATAAAATTGCCAGTAAAATCTCCAATTTCAAAATGCTGCAAGTAACAAAATGCCTTTCCTCTTGTGACTCATAGCAAGTTATCCTAGACTCAAATTATTATCTTAAACACAGTGAGGCGAATTGGCCAAACTCCCACATAATGACATAGTGTAAGCGCACATGCACATCCATACTCCCACTGACTGACTCCTATTATCTCAGTGCATGCAGAGCAAAGTCATAAACATATGCACACAGACACACTCTCCACTCAAAAAACACATATGTGCTCATGCGTGCGCACACACACACACACACACACAGAGTTGCTCTGCCCCTAAGTTCTTCTCAAAGCAAGAGTGTGATCAAAAAGCTGAGGCGGCGAGGGCCAGTGTCTCTGCTGCTGAGCAATGGTGGTCCATTCACTCAAACTACAGGTGTTACTAAGCAACTAAACGGGGGCTGAGAGAAAGTAGAGAATTGGCCGGTTGTCATAAAGCATAATTTCAGTCCCATCTTTTTCAGTGTCTTGGCCAACCGATGCAGTCATGGAGAGAAAGATGGAGGAAGTGGAGGCGAGAGATGCAAATACTTCTAATCACATTATTTGGACTATGCTGCACAGATGGTGTTCAAGTCAACCAATAATAAAGACGTTCAATATAAACTAGAATTAATGGCACCTGCCCATTCTGGTTGCCTAATATTTAACCTTGGCTAAGGCAATCTTGTCTGCAGATTGAACGTGAATGTGAACATGAATGAAAGGCCCAGCATTGCAAATGAATAGCTTTTACCATTGGAGATGTCACCACTGTCCTTCCTCCTGTCCTCTGCAGTAACCTAAAGCGACACAGAGAAAAGAGAGAGAGAGAGAGTGAGAGAGGCATAAACAGAGTGTTGCTAATAGAGTAGCACTGCCAGAGATATGCCTCCAGTGATTCCATGCCAGCTGTGGTGTTGCGCCATTCTCGCCGAACACCACAGGACAAGAGACACGGCTTAATGTGACAAGTTGCTGCTCCTCCCCTGCTAAAAACACCACCAGGGAATACCAGCTCTAATTTACTTCAACTGTCTGTGACACACGAGGAGTTATTATGTTGTTTAGCATGTTATTTCTCTTAGAGGGAAATTGCTCAACAGCTCTGATTTCATATTTGTCTGCCCAAAAACAATAAAGAAATACAGCTAATGAGTCATTATCAAATCATTTAAATACCATCTTCTTGTCTGAGCAAGACAGAAGACTGTGTGATCTAAAAAAGGGCAGTGTTGCTGCGTTGCTGCTGCTTTGATAACAAAGCTAGATTCTAGTGCAAGGAGTGGTATACCTGTATTGACTAGCTCAACTTACCTTAAGGCCCCTCCATTTGAAGTTTCTTTTTAAACAATGCCAATTTGAGAAAAAACTTGTGGTGAATACCCAAGAGTTTTGATGCTCTGAATAAGAACTATGGTTTTGTGTCATGTAACATCAAAGCAATCCCAGCCAAGATGCTCTGATGAGTCAAAGTGAGTGCATGTGTGTGTGTGAGTCACCACCTATTTGAATAAAGTACCCAGAGACCCAGACAGACAGAAAGAGGTATTGTGATTGGGAAGCACACTTGACCCCTCTTCTCCAACTCTACAAAAACTTTCACTTTCCTGTATACCCACAGCATGCTATTCTATTAGATCCCTTGTCTAACTGTACACAGGTACAGTAAGACAAAGGCCAGCTTTAAGTCTTTGCTCCCAGAGACACTGTCCATATTCCATATTTTCCACCTCACTGTGACCCAATTTATACATGAAAAATATGCAATAAATTCAAGTTAAACATCTCTTTGTGGCTTCACAAGAACAAGGAAATCTGATGGGCTCAGAACCCCAAACACAAATATTGAGAGGTGTAGTTTCTCTGGTACAAATAAACTGAAACCATGGAGGGGCTTTGGTGATTTAGTGATTAAACACATTCCAAGCATATTAGAGGTTAAAACAGCACACATAAAGCAGGATCTAATGCTTTCACCCACACTAAACCTGCGTGAGTAGGTCATTGAGGTATCATGTGATGCCACTTCCCTCTATGCTAGGAGTTAGGTACAAATGTAGATTCTGTTGGCCAGAGTTGACAGAAACAGAGGGACAGGTTAAAATAGCATGTGATCCACCATGTGGAAACACAGTGTCGGATTAAATGTGGCACACACGACACATACTACACAAATTAACCTATATGGGTGTGTGTGCCCATATTGCCCTAGTCTAACCACTATAACTGGTCACAGTTACACAAGAGGGTGATTAATATGAACTCTATTTTTTTTCTGTACGCTAGGAGTGAAGTGTAATAATGAACTCCCCAGGAGACGCAGACACTGATGGCTCACCATCTAATTGCACTGCTTTTTTCATCCGCACAGCACACGACCTCTCCCTCTATGAAACCCACGCACCCCGTTCACCACCACACAACAGAGACTCTCTTTCCCTATCTCTCCTTGTTGTGCTCTGCTTTCGTCTATTCCTGTCCAACTGTCACATTCTTTACATTTTTCATCCCCCCTCCTTCCTTCCTCGTTACAGTTGCCTCTATCTCTCTTTATTCTTCTCTATCTTTGTTTCTATCCTCATCTCTGTGTCTGTTTGGGTCTTTCCACTGTTGCTCTGAAGCCAAATCCCCCACCCCCCATCTCTCTTCCCTTGCTGGTTCTCTCATCAGTGCAGATGTGCCTCTGGTCAGTGGTGGCCTGGCTGGTAGACAACAGAAGTGACTTTGAGACTGGGGGGTGGCAGCCTTGTTGTCACTGACACACAGAACTACTCTGATGAGCTTTCAAATGCATACTTACGGGGTAGACAGGGGGCGAGGGAACATGGAGGAAAAATTTTAAGAAAACAAGAATATAAGAAGAAGCCAATAAATTGCAGACTGCTGCTACTTTTTGGACAAACAGCATTATCCTGGACCACACAGATCATTATAGGTGGTAACCATAATTAATTAAGGTTCTATATTCAACAACAAAATGCTCTGTGAAATGTTAAATACATAATACAAGTGATTTGGTGTACCTCTGTTTTGTCATCGCTTTTTGGAGAGTTAGTAGTGCATGCAGCAGCATCAGACTCAAGGCCTTCTGGGCACTCAGTGTCCTCGCTCTCAGCAATGGACAACAGAGGAGATCCATAGCAATGCTTGCTCTGAGCACTCTGCTTGGCCTCTCTGACACAAAAAGACACATAGTCATGTCATGTGCACATAACATACATGCATCGTATCATCATGACATATATGCAACTAACCTCTTGGTAACATACAACGTTTAGCTACAACATTAAATCCATCTGGTGGATGGGAATCAGTATTGAAGATACTTAATGGCTGTCATTGACAGGTGCCAGAACGCAATGCGCATCACAGCTTGGTGCATTTGGGGCTGCATAATCGCAAACTGGTCAAAATGCCCTCGCTGAACTGTGTCCACCAAAACATTAAAAACTACCAAGTGGATTTACTGTTGTGGCTGTTGATGTATCTAGAAACAACACACTATACTGTATACAAATCAGTAACGCTAGTGACATTATAGACATATAGTGACATTTCTACTATAACATTGTTTTGATCTTTTTGAGATTTGACTTAGCTAAAGTACATGAAGAAAATGGTTAATAGCCCAAAATACAGTAGATAGTACAAAAGGTGGGAATGTAATAATATAAAATATAAATTAAAGTAGTATTATTATATTACTTATTGTCTTCTTTTACACAGGGAAGTAAGAGCACAGATAACATGCAAAAAAGTAAAAACCCACTATGTGGTTAAATGAGCAGAAGACCAGATATATTGCATTAAAATTCTCAGTATTAGATCATATCAGTGTACACACAGTTCTGGGATTGAGCCAGTGCTGCTCTTGACATGGTAGGAGAGAAAAGGGCTGGCAACCTCAACGAACCGCTCTGGTTTTGACAAAGGGAGCTCTGCAAAAAGAAAAAAAGAAAAAAAAAACCTCATACATCATGCCAACACTGCTTTTTCAAACTCTGACTCTTTTATACTGCACTTTCTGTTTTACACTCAGGGATCACCTGATGTCAGATATGGCCGAGCCAGTAGCTATTTTCAATACAGAATTATTTAGCCTACCTTATTTATGACATTCACCTAAACTCTACGACACAATTTGTGATTTTCTATGTTTGATTTCCTCCCCTGCATCCTCCTCCTGGTTTCTCCTTTAGCACCTTTTTTCCAAATTTAATTTTAACTTTTTTATTTCCCGCTTGCTTCCCTGTCTCTCACTCACTCCGTGGTTCATCAGTAACTACAATCTTCTTGTGCGGGCGGATGAGTTTCCATCTGGGAACAGGTGGAGGTTTCGGTGGTGCCTCCAGTTGGCACGCCCGTGTTCTGGTCACCAAGACAATATGGCTGTACGGCAGGGAGAGACCATACCGACGAAGAAGCTCTGAGGAATTAGCCTGCACTCCCACACAAAGCCAAAGGCACAGAAATAAATACACAAGCAGAACTCGCCCTTGAACATCAATAATTGTCACTTGTAACCAACTCTACAGTTGAATCAAGTTAAAGTGTCAAAAGGGGATTCTGATCCAAAATCAGAGCGTGGAGATCATGTAACACCTCCAAAAGAGGCAACTCCTGTTAACTAATTAGGTTTAGCGTCGGTGTAAATAATACAACAAGTGAAGCCTGTTGAAGCTAAGCATCCAAATAGAACACAACATGCCCCCAGATCACAAGTACTGCTTTGTTTCATCTCCACCACCCACTGCTACTCTGGGGCTTCAGTACATTTTTATTGCGCTATACAACAGAAGTAATGAAGACAGTAGAAATAAAAATAAATAAATACTGAAAAGGATATGTATTAAGATTTTGGATTGAATCATGGTTACATGTGAGTTTAAAATTTTATAATATAAAAAAAAATCTGTTTATATTTATTTAAGTCCATGCGGGTTAACACAAAGCAAAACTGAAAGTCTGACTGCAGTCTCAATTTTCATGGAAGCAAATCTGTCTCACAACAGTTTGGCTAAAATACAAAACTTATAATAAATGAGCAAGTGTCATGAGTAGCAATCAACAGAACTGAAATTGTGAGAAGACATACCATTTGACCAAACACAAGCAAATTGTAATGAGGCTGAAAAGGGCAGTAACTGGCACACACCGCTACCTCTGGGATACCTGAGAAACACATAAAGAAGATTATATACAGTATCTTAAACCTTTAGGTAATTCTAAGTACAGGTCAACCCAACACGCATGATCTGCTATGTTGATACTGATATAAAATTGTATTTATGACAATGACATGCCGTATATTAATAGTACATATCAATAAAGTGTTAATAAAGAATAAATTTCTTTATCTCAGTGACCTGAAACAACTCTAAGTCACTCATTCTTTTTTAAGGACATATTTCAATCCTGCCTTCATCAGATAACCACACTTGACTTTTGGGAGGCTCTTCTGCCCTGCGGGAACACCAAATAATTCACCCTGCCACTGCTCCCTCTGCTGGTTTATTTATAGTCCATCATACACACATTAACCTTCCCTATATTTCATAATACATGAGCCTGGCAAAACAGTAATGTTTAAAAGAAACAAAAATAAGGGCTTTGGCTCGCAGAGCTCAGAAAAGAAATAATTTTGCAATACGGCATGACAGTGAACTTAGTCCTTCCTGTCCTAAAGTAAATCAGCAGAACAGTACTATGAATGTTGCAAAGGTTTCAGAGTTATTACTGCTATAAGAGAATAGAATCATTGATAAGTGCAAGTTTCTGTAGGGAAATGAATTATTTATTGTCATGCTCCATACTAGTGGTATTATGGATGCAGACAAAAAACTGAGGAAAGGAAAGCTGAAATTTACACAGACAATGCATTCACATACATATAATCTGTACAAATATATATACAGTACCTAGTTTAAAACAAATAGATTAATATCTTATGATTTATACAGCAAGTATTCTGTGCATAGAAATGATCACATTCTAATGAAGGACTGACTGAACTGATTCACTCAATTACATATGGAAGCAGAACTTGTAATTGGTATTTATGTGTGCAGGTATGAAAAGGTACATACAAATGTACATTTGTATGTGTGTGTGAGTGAGTGTGTGTTCACATTTCAGACGCTTACTTTTCTTTGGCCCTGGCAGCTGGCTTTTCCCATCTCTTTGTGCAGCTGGATCTGTAGTCTGAGGCTTTGTCTCTGACAAACTCTCATCCGAATGTGTGAAAATGGGAATGGTGTTTTGTAAGAAATCCCAGATTTTTCCAAGGTAAATTGATCTAAGAGGAGGTTAAAGACAATACAATCAGCTTCAAATTAATTACAGGCATTAACCTGTTATTATTATTCTTGTTTCACATTTCACATCAACATTTTTGTTTGAGCTTTTGTAAGTGCAACAAACAATTTTGTAATTAATTTCTTTATGATTTATTGAAGCTTTGTTGTCTAGTTTTAGGTTGTTCACATTAATGGGATTTTATCTGGTTAAATAAACGTTTTTCAGGTTGTAACTGTTAAAACCTTTAAGCTTTTTTTTTTCGCAAATTTGAACTTGTCCAATATAAATATACACCCTTTGTACAAGCAGCAGCACGATGTCACTGACTCATATCTATGCCCCTGCACACCCCTTCTGCTTGCCGTACAATTGGCTTATAGTATTTTCATCAACTTTTTTGCCCTCTCTTGAAAAACGCATAATTCAATCTTCTGTCTACAACAACATATTCTTTGTATTTTTAATGAATATCACAAGACAAAATAACCAAGAAGCCAGTGAAGAATGAGACAAAGATGGTATCTTGCAGTTGATTCCTAGCCATCATAATAACTCAAATTTATGGATCATCTCTGTACATTCATGCTGACAGTGCGAGCATGTGTGTGAAGCAGCAGCAGGCTCCAGCACCCCCCGAGACCCTTACAAGGACAAGCGGTTAGGAAAATGGATGGATGGATGTCTCTATGGGATTTCCAAAATCACATAGCCAAAAATTGTTCCTCCATCTTGTTAGTTCACTAGATGGTAGAAACAGTGATTGACATTTTATATACAACTAAAATAATAACTTCATGAACCTGGATTCAATTTTGTCAATTACAGTAATGGCTAACTAAAAGTGCCACTCACAATACTGAAAAATGTCTTATGCCAACCAGCTGCAATTACCAAAAATGTTGAAAAATAGAAAAAAAAACAAAATTTTTGCAGCCATTTTGATAAATTTGCTCTATTTATGGTTAAACATGTCAACAAAATGTGTATGGGTATGTTTGTGGGTCATGCACAGTGCTTGTGCATGTTGACAGATTGCTTGGGCAACCCAGCAACAGGTGCTTACATGCTGAGCTAGAGAGAATAACGCTCTCCGGCTGCACTCCAAAACACTGTTGCCCCTTTAAAGTTCCATCACTGACAAGCTGAGATTCTCCACTTCAGCCTGCATCTCCTACCCCATTATTTTATGTCTCCTTGTTTCCATTGTATACATCTGTCATTACTCCCAAATTGTGAGTTTTGATACAGACATACTTCTCAGCATGATTTTGCTACAGCATACTTTATAAAATGCACAGCTTGTCAGACTGAATAATTGCACTTAGCGCCACATCCTTTATTGTGATAAACAACCATTAGATATGAGATTCAACAGTCTAATGAGTGAGAAATGAAACCCACAGGGACAGGATGTCAAAAACCACTTATCAAAGACACAGCGAAAGATAATATATATGTATGATTTTTAGGGCACATACATATAACTAAAGACGAATGAGATGAGGAAGATAGAGAAAGTAGAGCATGCTGGCACAGTGAGGATCTTACTTTATATGGCTGATTTCTGGGATCCAGCCAGTGAGGGTGTGGATAAAAGTAAGCTCACCCACCTCCCCACAGTCCTCTGACACGACACTGAAAAACAAACAAGAAACAAAATGCATGACAAAAAAGCAAACACAACAAACTGGAGACTACATTTAAACACACTGCACTGGTACTACTCTCAAATGGGACTTAAGAGATCATGGTTTTAATGTGGGAAATCATGCTTGGCGTTACAGTGACTTAACTCATAACAATGAAGTTGTAGGCAACTGACAACAAAAAATGTCTGACTATATGTTTTCTATCTTTATTTTAAAATAATGTATTAGTATGAGACAAATGAAGAAAACAAACCATAACTGACTCTGTGAACTCCATTTTGAAAAATATTTGTGTTTGTGATGTAAATTTTTCACAGAAGACTTTTCCTACAGTTTGTATATCTGAATGTCGGGAATACGAGCTCAGATTATATTCTACATTTTTAAATCTGTTAAATCTTATAAAGCTCAGTACATAATTTTGTGTGCAAATATACATCATTCACACACAATCTTCAGTTGAAACAGATGGCTGATACACCTTTACTTGGTCCTCTTGGGATCCTGTGGCGAACCTGTCCTTTCTACAGTCTTGACATGTAAGGAAGTGAAATTAATTTAACTTTATCAGTAATACCACACTTCATAACCATTTCAAATAAGATACTCGGCACCAAAGTGAGGGAGCCCTTAAATTCATACCACTTTTTCCAGCAGACACCTGGGCAAAGTTTGGTCCTAGTTCAGTATAAAGAACTTTCACTATGGCTTATAAATGATTCACCAGGAGAGGGGCTCCTTTGTTTCCTGTCCTGGATGAAACATTTATGTCTCAACCTTCTGTGGAACCTGCAACAGCCACCTTTACAAACTCATCACAGACACGCACACTGACTGTCTGCCACCAAATACAACACAGCCCAAGGCAGAGATTGGGTCAGGTGAATGTTTGGCCTGGACAGAAAGGGGCAGTCTGTGGGGGCTGTTGTGCATATGTGTCCATAGTTCATTCTGTTTTCATTTAACCATTTAGGAAACTAACCCACAGTTTCCCTTCAAAAGATCCCCTTTTCTATGGCCTTTTCAATACATGAAATGGAAAAATTCCAGATGCATTGTACATAATCTTGGCATGTATTAAAACACAGAATTTGAAATTAGGGAGAGTAATGTAAAAATACTGTGTGATGTATTTTTACAGAGGATCTTTTAGGAGCCAGGCTGCAAAGTGGGTACTTGCAATAAGCATGAGTCTAAGGGTGACTCTGTTCTTTACCCCTCTTACTTTAAGACTATAACAGCAGTTTCCTAACTCCTTGGGCTACTAATATATTTTTGGAATGTACTGTAACTCACTTTGTGTTGGCCACTTTAATGAGAGCCTTAGCCAACAACATTGGCCACAGCTCTGACTGACAAGTGGAGGCAGGGAGAAGAAGGTTATTTTCTTCATCAAATGGCATATAATCATCAACTGTTATCTTCCTCCAACAACCCTAAAAACAAGGAAGGGAGACACAGTGAATGAAGACATAGTATAACAATCATTTTGTTTTATCCAGACTATAACAATTAATGCAAACCGTGCACGTACACGTACTGTATATGAAGCTACAATTGGCATATAGCTAACCTAAATTAGCATATTGTTATTCCAAGAGAACATGACATGTTGACAAGGGTCTCAAAATCCAGAGATATCTTCAGCATTTGTAATATCCAAAAACCTTTCTCCTTCCATTTCCTCAAGTCCCAAAGGTGTGACTGAGATTATCACAATAAGCACAATAAATGAGTAATTTCCTCAAAACCCAAACGTGTAACTCCTCCTACCATGTGCTACCTCTTTCTTATATCTTTGAAACCTGTAAGGTGACAGAGCTTGTTACATGCTGTAGTTATGTGGAGTCTGTCTACTGGCCATCTGGGGGAGTTTTACACTGCTTGTAAGTAAAAGGAGCGCAAGCAAGCAATAATATGACTGCTGTAATATGACTGCTGTGCCTCTTTCTTATCTATCAGAGTAGTGTGTACCAGCATCACAAACCCACTTCACCCATCCACTTCCTTGTCAAACCATCACTCAGAGGTGGAGCTTGATGTGTTCACAAATGGTGTTAAATCCAGTGTGAAAGTTAGAAGTGAGAGACACATAGAGTTGTAGGACAGACAAAAATAATTTAAAAAGGAAATAAAGAAGAAACTGAAAATAGTGTGGACATCGATAGCGTGATGAAAATGAAGCAGTTGAAAAAAGATTGATAAAAAACAATGATTCAGATGAGCTGGGGAGAAAAATGAGCAGCTTGTGAGAAAAACAGGTGAGGAAACAAGAACAGGGGTTGAGTGCTTAATGCCATCTGAACAATCATCTGTTAGCGTGCTATGGTTGGCACGACTGCTGTCTACAACCATATCATGATTGTTTGTCGAGAGTCACGTGTCAGGAGTGTTACAGAATACCATCACTTTTATAGGTGACTTTCTCATTCTCTCTTCTGTTCTCATAACCTTACTAGATGTGCTGTAAATATCCAACTTGAGCCTTACTATCTGAGAAGCAGCTGTGGATTAGGAGATAGAGTGTTCTCCCACCAATAGTGGGATCAGCGGTATGATTCCCAGCTCCTCTTGTCACAGGTCTGAGTTTGTGTGTGCTTGGGTGTGCAAATGGGTGAATGAGAAGCAGCGTAAAAGCGCTTTAAGAAAAGTATAGACCATTTACCATTTACTCCTGTTAAGCCTATTCATCAGGAAATGTATGAAGATCAGTCACATTTGGCACAGCAGTGAGACTAACGGATTTAAGCTCTGAGCAGATAAGGCTTTCTCATCCCTTTCCCCCTCCAACCCTCAGTCCATTTGCATTACACTCTACTCTTCTGCATCGTATGGGGTAACACAGAGGTATTGTGACATAGTGGCTTCATCTTCAGAGATCTTGAATTTGTATTTTTGTTCTCAACTAGGTTTTGCATTTTCAGAAAAAGTAAAGATCAGACCAAAAAGTCATCTGCTAGAAAGTCTGTATGTGAATGAGTATTTGTGTGTGTGTGTGTGTGTGTGTGTGCTGATGGGGTGGGGGGTGTCTTACCATCCAGTAGAGCCTGACCACATATTTCCCATAGTTATTGTAGAGCGGCACATGACCTTTCACCACCTCACAGAATGAGTAGATGTGCTCCCAAGGTTTCCAACCGTCTTGTTCAGTGGATAAACTGTTATGTAGTGACCAAACAATATAGATCTCACTGATGATCCATCTCATCAGCTTGATCAAAGACAAAAAGTAAGCACAAGTTTAACAACTACCAACCTATTTTAAATGTGCTGGTTAAATCATCAATTATCTGATCTATTATTCACTAAATCAATGGTATATGTCAAACATCACACTCTGAATTAAATTATCCAAGTGCCATTTAAAACTGGCTACACATAAATCAGTGTGACCTACAATAAAAAAGTAGAAAAGAATTGATGAAAACCTACCTCACTGCAAATCAGATGAGCATTGGGTGAGATTAGGTCAAAGGTTTTCTGATTTTGAACAACAACAGGACCCTGAAATAAAGCACATCCTTTCACAGTAGGCAAATTCTAATGCCTGAGAAATTTAGCAGACAAAAAAATCAGATTGTTAAACAGTGTGTGATCTGAACCTTTTAAGTGTGACAAATATGCTAAAAAGTAAAAAATCAGAAAGGGGGCAAACACTTCTTTACACCACTGTAAGTGGTCAGTGAGTATGAATATCTGACCTACTTAAAGCTTCCCTACTCATCCCAAGGCCTAAACTGGTCTAACTTCATCATGATAATCCCTGACTATGTCCGTAAATGTGAATATTTGACTACCAAGTTAATAGGCTCATACTCATATTCAACAGACCATGTTACTGACTAAATATGAATTAATGGGTCAGGTGATAGGGAGAAAGATCATCAACGCCAGCTTTGAAAATACAAACTAGTACTGATTTGAATGTCACAGAAGAGCTGTTTCCTGCATATGCACTGCTGATTGGTTATGTGATTAGCCTGTGTTGAAATTAATAAAATGCTTTTGACATCTTGAGTGAAAAAGACAGCATGTGATCTGACAAGGACTAATACAAAAAGCAGGAAACGCACAGTAATTGCAACACTGTGAAGTGAGAGAGGGGTAACAGAAAAGCGGAGTGGTGCGATTAAACTTCATTGAAGGTGACTACTATAACTGGCAAATGTGTATTTTTACATGATAAATTACTTTAATATTAATAATTATAATAAATCAGTTGATATTAAATTATTATATATATATCCATAAGAGACATATGCTTCGTCCTGTTTATTACTGTTATCCTTGAAACAAAACAGTGTCTTAGTGAATGTTACAGTACCTTATTGACAATAAACTCTGCAGGACGTTTCCAGGAGTGCACTTTCAAAGATGCAGGCAGGCAAATCTTTCCCTCTGGATCTTCAAAATACAACTAGACAGAGGCAAAACAAAGTGAATGCTTAATACAGACACACAGGTAACACAATTAAGATGATCATCAAAATTAATATCAGTAGTGATTATGATACAATACAATTTCCAATACACTGCATAGTATAAGTTATGTTGCTGATGGCAAATTAATATATTATCTTTTCAAATATCTAATTTTCAACTCAGGATTTACAGCACTGGGACTCTTGCTTGTTTTTCCATCTTCAGCTCCTTTGCTTGAGGCCCATTTCTCCTTGCTGACTTCTGCATCATTCCACTCAGGCCAAATGGGGAATCTGCATCTCCCCACACTTTCTAGGCTCTCAGACAAAGTGACTACAGACGCTGCTCTGAAATGATGACACATGGCAATTTATTTTTAAATGTTCTTGGCTTCACTTTTGTCAATATTTAGCAACACATTTACTCCGCTCAGTAGCATACAGAGATAATCAGTCTAGACGAAATGTTTACTCTCCCATAGTAAAAGTGATATTTGCGCTTACTGATGCTTCTTCTCATGACAATTATTAGCACATGTCATATGTGATTATGTAACGTGAGCTAGCTACAAGTCGAGCGGCTACTGGGCTTCTCCCAGATTCAGTCAGATAAGAGTGTGACTTAGTGTAACTAAGAAACTTTACCCCTGGTAACGTTACTGTTACCAAGCTTTCTAAATGTTGGCTAGCTACTTTATTTTGATGTTCCGTAGCAGTAAGCTAACGCGTAGCTAACTGCACCTGCCCTTATTAGCCTAATTGACAACATTAACCCAAACTCACTGTCGATCATACAGAGAGACTTTACTGGTCGTGGACTCCTTTTTCTTTGGCTGTGCCTTGGACATTGCACTTCGTGTGAGGACGCTAATTCGAAAAACACAAGAACAAGAAACGCACAAGTCCAGCAGACTCCCGGAGGTGCGTTTGTTTAAATGTGTCTCCGCTCTCTAAAGTTTGCGCGTTGCTAAGCAACTGAGCTTATACGTGGGCGGTGTCTGGACCTATTGCATCACTTGTTACTATGGTGAGGAAGGGATTAATACGGTTAACATAATATCTATGTACATAAAGAAACTTTGGAGTAACCATTGGGACATTTAGTATTGTAAGCTGGCAGCCTAGCACATAGATTTGCTGCAGAGTTGAATCAATACCTCTGAAGATCTTGATAAAATTATCAAGATGGCAATTCTGAGGGAAATAGTAATGGAATAGTCATGTTATGTACATGTTGCTAATGAGATTGTAGGACCATTTACAGAGAAACATTGACATACACTTACAGATAACACAACATGCTGTCAGATTTTAAACCTTCCATGAAATGCATGTTGAAATGCTTTGTAGATTGCAGTGTTGGCAATGACTTAGTTGCTATAACGCTTGCACACAACACAACTGGCGTGTCTCCATTGCATTCCTGCTCTGGAAACAATTTGGTGTGTGGAAGAGCACAAGCTGTAGTGTTGAAAGCACAATGTCTGATGACTATCACAGGCAGTTTCTTGAGTGGAGTCACATGATGCTCTCTCTCTCTCTCTCTGGCACGCACACACAGTATGAATCATACTTTTTATACATGCAGTTTATCCATAGTCCTTTGTGCTGAGAGTTTATCTGAAGGAAACTTGACACTAGTTTTTTGTATATTGTACTACACACACACACTTTTTGTAATTTCACCAACGGTGATACTTCACACCTAACTAGATTATGTAGATTGTAGATTGTTGACGCCGTGGAAAATAGCAGTTTCAGAAATGTGACTAATATTTACAGCTTGTTATAAAATTGATAAACTGACGTTGTCATTCAAGTGCAGTCAGAATGACATCTGTTTTCAGTCAGTTGTTGCAGCAGTTGTGCTCTAGCATGACAACACCAAGTTGCTACTATTTTAGATCTACTGTATGTCCCATGAACCTGCAGTCACCTGCAAACCCTAGTGCTTATAAAAATGTGTTAATGAGAATAATCCCAGCTCAACTAGCTTTATCCAACATGCATGTGCCAATAACAACCAGAAAATATTATAATCTGAAACATTTGCTTGGAACACTGAACCATGAAATCCAAACAATATATTTATACTGTTTTTATGCCAAATATGGTGCAACTTCATGTATTCATTCAGAGTTTGTCTATCAAAAGGTTATTTGATTTAACTGTGAATGATTTAGAAGTGGAGCATTATGGCACCAATGTTTTGTTATTACACACAGAAATACATTGCTGTAAATAAAACCTAATACATGAATACATTTGATCAGAAAGTCTAATCACTAGTAGACAACCCAACTCAATTAAAATGTTTATTATATATAGTTTGGTCATGTTGATTTAAAATATTGTCATATGTAAACTTCTCTTTACTCAATGTTTAAAAAATCCTTCATATTTCATCAACACTCTTAACAGCACATTAACAGAAAAACATGTCTCTGTTCAAGACAGTGTAATCCTCTGCCTGATTTTGTTTTTATATCTCACAAGCTGTATAATGCATGACAAAACACATTTTAAAAATGCATATTATAAATCAGATCTACATTTTCACACAGGTGGAAAGACAATCAAACTAAGACTTCTCAGTGTCACATATAGTACCATTATTAGAGTTTTTTTTTCCTGAAATACTCTCTTCTCCATCTGTGTCCAACAAAAATGTGACCCCCCCCCCCCCCAACTGAAAGTATGATAAAAATGACAATTCATAATGTGAACATGAGACACAGTAATACTTTTATATGGCTTAACCGTGATGCCCATTTGTTTACGTCTAGCACGACAGTGTAATCATAAAGAACAGCTGGAGACACAAACATGAATGTGCTTTAAGATGAATATTAAAGGGCATTAATGTCCATGTTAACTGAAGAAACACTACACATATACTCAACAGTGTCTTCGTTAGAGACAAATACTCAATGACAAGGATACTGAGAGAGGGTAGATCAAAGTGACAGAAAAGAGGCTACAGGTTGTTTTCTAGTTTAGGTTTCTCAGTGTTCTCATTAGTCCCCACACCCACCCAGGGCATCACAGGCTGTCGGGGAAATAGCAGGAGCAGCAGGGTCCAAGTTTGTAGGGCTGGGTGGGGTTCATTGTTGGTAATGGAATATGTGGTGAGACAAATACAGTAATAAAGATCCTGCGGTTTGAAGATGAGGGACAAAAAAGAAAACAGCATGGTAGAAGCAGTGACAACATATAGGACAACATCAAGATTGAGCTTCTATTCCAGCCTACAGAAAGCTACAGGGAAAAACTTGGATGTGCATCAGTGCAGGAAGGAGACGCTCCTGGAGCTTTGAAGACCCAAAACTTTATATTCCTCTGTGAGGCTAGGGTAGAGGTGAAAGCCACAGGCTGGGTGCAAGCATGGGACGCCAAATGGAGGCGGGTGGCTAATGTGAATGGATTGAGTGTTAGCAGCAGCCTGACTTAATCTCAGCAGCCACAGTCTCCTGGTCCAGTTTGATCCGGTCCCCATTACTCTCCTCATACGGCAAACCTTTGTCATTAGCCAAGATATTCTCTACCAGGAAACGTGCTGCCTCGTCCACGTTGATGTTGTCCTATGAAAAGGTCAAAACAGAATATCAGAGGGGTGCTAAAACACTAAAACACAAAATATTGTATGTTTACACATCAGTGACAATGCAGACACTAGTCTTGCTTCTACTTGCATGTCAATGTTTGTAGCAAAGAACATCTAATAGGATGTATCACAGGCCTTTATAGATAGTACACTATTTCTTTTCAGAATTGCTTCAGAAGTTCACTAGACCCCTTTTTGTGAACCAGCCTGTTATAGCAATAGCTGGGAGACAGAGATGGTTTCCAGAGAGCTAATCTGAAGTCAGCTGAGACGAGGTAAAATCTGCCATTTCCTTTTGTCCTTAACACTGTGACCAAAAGCTGTCGTCCCATGGGTTGAAGAGGTAATGAATATGAATGGCCTTTCTCCAGTAACAAAGACGTTTAGAAAAATACAAAAAGCCCTGGGCATATACTGTAGGTTAAAGGCAAACTGTAGGTAAGTATATATAAAAAATGATTTTAAAAATTTTAAAAATTGTGTGTATAATTGTGTTACCCAAGTTTCTTAAGTTTATAGCACTGTATAACTTTCATGAGATTTGAAAGCATTCACCAATCACAACATGACTACCACCCTAATTAGAGACACTAAGTTGTAGATGAGACTGTAACAAAGGCTGATTATGACCAGACAAAATCAACAGTCCTCAGCATTTGACAAAGTGACCTGGCTCATCACCAAACTCCAAAGGCACGCAGCATGACAGGCACACAAAACAACAACACTTCACTGCACTCACAGAAAGGAAATGGCCAAAAAAGGTGTTGCACACATGACTCAGGCCTGCACACCTCACAGCATGTGACACAGCTGCATGGGCCTAAGGATATGTGGATTAAGTGAAGTTACCTCTGGCTACCAAAATGTGTCAAATCATTCCTCAACATGGAAGTATAAAACATGGTTAAGGTTTAAGATGCCAAACAGTGTTTGCAAGCATCTCTTAATTATCTGTAAAGGTTTCCAGGAAGAGGTGGGGTTATAAAACAATACCACAGTGGTGGGAAAAGGAGGTCAGGAAAACACAGGTTGGGGGAATTCCCTCGAGTTTCATAATTAAAAAAAATAAATATTGATCTTATTGTTGTTCCATTACTCATCAGGAACTTTCAAGGAAGTGATTTGCGGGAACAGCATTTTGTTTGTGTCACTCCATGGTCTCCCACAGTTACCGGCTCATGACTGACTGGAAAAAGACAGCATAGAGTACTTGCATTTCACCAGTAAATCCACTTATTAATATAATAATAATTCACAGCGACCAATCTCAATGAGTCATTCTACTTTTAATGCTTTAAGTACATTTACTGCACAAACGGCCAGTTTTGCCTCAGTGACTACTTCTTCCAACACTGCAGGATAAGTAATCAGATATTTTTACCCATTACGTGTAAGAACTTATCCCTAAAGTGAACTTTTGTAGAAGTGAGAGGCAGCCAAAATATCTCACTTCACTAAATTCCACACACAAAAACTGAAGTACAAGAGCACAGTGTAAACACACAGACATTAACACCAAACCTGTGACACCATGACCAGTGTTGAGGAGAAACACTAGAGAACATTGTCTTGCACAGCCTGACCCCTCTAACCTACACCTCTGGGCTACAACATCAACAATACCATATCACACTAGCTCTCCAACAGATCTTTTCATTGGTTGGGAAGATTCTTAACTTAACATTTATTATCTACTGTACAAACTGCTGTACTTAATGCTGAATTTTGAATGAAAAATGCCAACATAAACTGCTGAATGAGTTACTGCGCTAACCAAACTATTACTACATGCAATGATTTCACAATTGCCACAGTGTGATTGCACCACTCCCCTCAGCTTCCCTCCAGGATCACTTTTGAAGATTCACTAACTGTTACCAGAAAGCAAAGGTGTCATTCTGTAATATGGCAAAATCTTTTCGCAATAAAAGTCCAGTGGATTGCTCTATTAAAGCTCTTATTGCATTTGATTTACCACAAACACAAGTCACAGGATTAGAACACCATTACTACATGTTTGGACAACAATTGAGGAAGATTAAAAAAGAAATATCTATATCTATCATGATGCAAAATATTTCATCCAGCATTATTAGGAGCCCTTACTTTGGTAATTTCATGCTGCTGAAACTTGGTTTAAATGTAGAATGACCAGAAATAAAACACAAAGACAAATAAGAAAAAAAACTGAAATAGAAGCCTGTTAAACAGTCAGGTACAGTATGTAAAATTGCACATCTACATATGTCACACAAATAGTATGCATGACTATTAGATTCTAGATCTAATATATTGACCTCTCACCTTAGCTGAAGTTTCAAACCAGCCCAGAAAGCCAGTCTCTTTGCAAAAATTATCCATTAGGGCTGTGTTGTTGGAGCTGTCTTTCTTCTGGTCACATTTATTGGCAAGGAGCACTGAGGGGATGGGGTTACCATTAGCCAGCTTCACCTTGCTGTCCAAGTCGTGCTTCCACTTAGAAACAGCTTCAAACGTGGAGCCTCTTGTCACATCAAACACAACAAAAGCCCCCACAGCCTCTTTGTAGTACACCCGCGTCATGTTTCCAAATCGTTCCTGACCTGAGGGATGGGAAGAAAATTTCAGTGGAATATTTGCATTTTTACAAAGTATTTATAAGCTAGAGGAATAATAGCTCTTTGAGTTTGTTATGGACAACATGGACGTGATGCATCCATTAAAAGCAGATAAGGGATGAAACCACAGTAAATGTTTAACCCTGAGGTGGGTTGCAGTAAATTCTTTCTGCATTCTTTCTGCATTTTGTCACAACTCAATGGGACTCAACAATTTTCCACCTCTATATGTAGCCAAAAAATTATGATGATAGAAATGGTTGGTTCCTATTTGACCTACTTTCTATAATTTACCATGGACCTAATCCACACACCGTGAACGGCAGAAGTAATCTGCCATAATAATAAGCCCATTCTCTGTGGCCATTCTGAGAAAATCTGAGATGATATTTCAAAAAGGCAAAGTAAGGGGAGTTACCAGCGGGAAATGGAGTGTCACTATCAATCTGAGGAGCCTTCTTCTTAAACACAACTGGACTACTTTTAGCTTGTTTTTACGCTTGTCTCAAATCTACTGATTGTCACATCATACCAACTACATAAAGGTTAATCAGCAGAAAGATAGTCATTACTCTCCCATTGCTAAATAACAATGAATTAAATTATCTGTTTTACATGTTTATTTTGAAATGGTTTGTTACAACTTTATTTTTTAAATTTTGTATTTGAAGTGCATTTGAGTTTTTAAAAAGCCACTACATCATATGAAGTGACTCCAAGAAGATCTAAACTTTAATAACTATAAGAGCAGACGCTTGATGAGATGAGAGAAAATAATTCCAGGAACACCAACATACCTTCAAGTCTTCCCACATGATTTCACCCTATCTATGCACTGAGGCACACAGAGCAGTACGTCAATGGGAAGAAGTGAATCTGGTAAATGGTAAATGTTCTGCACTTATATAGCGCTTTTCTACCTATACTGGTACTCAAAGCGCTTTACACTGCTTCTCAT
>JAUMHL010000017.1:11764520-11825927 GCA_032362345.1 Sandelia bainsii
TTATTTGTTAAGTGAATACCTGCGCTCAGTGATATATATGTATGTATATATAATTATAAAATATTATAATTATCTATAATTTTAGGAGGGCTTGGGAACATATTGGGGGGGGGGGTTCAGCTCCCCCAAAATAGACCTAACGAACACCACCTTCTCAGAGTATGATTAACTACTCCTGCTCTCCCTCTGCACATGTGAGCTCATGATTATTTAGTGCAGTTTACCTCGTGATAGACCAAACACACAACACAGTTTGCGAATGTTTTGTCATTAATAACGGCAGCAACTGCGAACTTTGACACAAAGAGCAAAAGAAAAAAAAGTCATGAACTCTCATCACACCTCACATAAAAAGAATCACCAGAAGCTCGTATGAGTTATAGTATGTGAGGCCAAACTATTTCACAAGCCCTAATGTCAAGATATAGTGTTGTAAATATACTCCAAATAAAAATGAAAAGATAAAGAGACTAATGGGACATCACAGACACCCTGTCACACATTCAAGCCTCGCACCTGTGTCTGTCAGCTTGGTCGACACTTGACTGTGATTTTAAATGCGAGTCATTTTGCTGGTTGGTTTTTCTGCCTCTCATCTTTGCTCCTTTCCTCTCTCACCTGTCCTTTTTAAGCATGTCACTCTCAACCTCCCCATTTTTCAGTGTGATATTTTTGTGCCCGTGGATGACAAACAGTGAGAGTTTGAGTAGGGGAGTCTGCATGTGGGAAACTTTTATTTACACTGCTCTGATTTCACTAGACTTGCTTACTCAAGCTGCTGGAATGCAAAGAGTGATGTGTGTGCCAAGTTTCTCAGCTCAGAGGAGAAGTTATTGAGGTTTACTGAAATTCTATCAGAAATTCAAGGTTAATAGAGGGGTGGGGGGGTGGAGGCTATATGTAGCTACATGTGTAGAATATTACAATGATAGTGAAAAACAGCATGCAAAAAATAAAGCCTAAAAGTAAGCCTATAAACACATTTGTAATGCCCAGAAAAAATAATACAAGAATATTATGGTGAGTTTAACGAGGAGGGGGGCGGGTTCAGTAGATAATAACAACGTGACCTACATTCCTCTGACAATTATGAGCTGCCGTGATCATAAAGTGGAAAAGAACAGACATGACCAACCGGTCTTTTCTGCTGGAAATTCCTATGTTGCTTCTTTGAATAGTTCATTTGGACATTTAAACGTTGCATAATAATCACTTTTTCCTACTTGGATATTAAAACTGAACTGAACTGTTAAAGTCAAATGAAATATCTATAAACTCTTAAGCAGGTCATCTGCGAAAGTAAAACAATCTCGTGTCTGCAAACCATGTGATTGAGTTTACACGTTACTGTGAATGTGGCGTAGTGAAAGTGATGGGGCGTCTGCTTACCTGCGATATCCCACAGCTGTAACCTGACCAGCGTCTTGCTGTCCCAGTTGATGACTTTAAGGGCAAAGTCGACCCCGATCGTCGCTCTGTAGTGCTGCGAGAAAAGTTGGTGCACATAGCGTTTGATGATGCTGGTTTTCCCGACGCCTAATTCCCCGATCACCAGCACTTTAAACAAGTACTCTTTACACTCAGACACCGAGCCCCCGGCCATGCTAAGACTGATACTGACAACTTTTCTAAAAAAAAAAAAAAAAAAAAACTCACGCAACTTCTGCTTTCTCGCTCTTAGGCTTCCCGTGAGGAGCTGGGCTTCACTGGGCTGGTCACACAGCTGACGGCCAGATGTAACAGAAAATACACGCGTCTTCCCCCTTTCTAATTCTCCTCCTCCTGCAGCTGCCGCTCAGCAACCACCTGATAAGTCACAGGACCCGGAAATGTCGGGGAAACCTCATACATTCTCAAACTTCCTCCTGCTGCTGCCATTACAGTGAGCTTTTCATCTTTACATGGTGATTTGCTGTTCCCCATTTCAACAAACTGTCTCATATTAAGCGTCATGACCATTAAGTAATCAGACAAACAGAGGCGTGTGTAGAATTTTTAATGGGGTGGCCAGAGTGGGGTAAAAACTCAAAGAAGGGTGGCACATTGTGAAAAGTTGTTTAAAATTGATACATGATAAAGTAAATGGTATATGTGTGTATATTTAATAAAAAATGTTCTCTTTAAGAAGTGCAAAATAAGCTACTTTATTCTGACAATCACAAAAACATTGATTACCTTCTTTTTTTTTTTTTTTTACTTCAAATAGTAATAAGGAAATAATAAACAATTGGGGAGAGTTTTTAATTATATATAATGATAATGATTTACTTCTCACTCAAATTTGATCTATTCTCCTTATGTTGAAGGTTCTACATTCATTTATAAACATAAGACAAGTACCTGCGTCTTTCAGTCATTGTTAGGTCATTGTTAGGACAATCATAACATTGTCCTAACAATGACCTCCAGACTCCATTGTGGAAAACACTGGTCTTAGACAATGTTGATGAAGCTTAGGATATTTGCTGTTCAACCTAATAATAACCCAGTTTTCTGGGTATTGCAGGCAGTAATCAGTCTTCTTAATATAAATAGTTTTTATTTAACAGCATTGTTCAGCTTGCCCAAACATAAAGGCCTATTTCATTCTAGATTTGACAATGTTAAACAGGTGGCACCCTCATATATTTTACAATGCTTAAAATCAGTTAACAACTTACTTAATAGGAGACTAAAAACATTTGGAAATACAATACAACTGCACCATGTACTGTATAGTATTTTACTCTGAAATAATTTGCATTCTTATAGATAAAGAACTAAGAAACTTAACCTTAAGTAAACTACTTAAGTTTATAATGCAAGATTTACGCAAAACTGAAACATGTATACTCTCATTACAAGAAGCAACTAATCATTGGTTACTTTTAAAACTGAATATTCTCAAGAGGATACAGTTGACTCAAGTTAGCTTAAAATTTCCCAAAAACCAAACACACTGCTCCTTAACAAGTATCTGAGGACAGTTTCAAAACGTATAAACATTTTTTTCTGTTTTCTGATATTCTAAATATAGAAACATTTATCAGTATTACAAACATACCACCTGTGTGAAAAACAAGAGATGGCTTAACAGTATTACAAACTTTGAGAACTTGTACAAGTACTGTGTTTTTCAATTACAATGACACAGCAAACTCAAAAACATAAGAGATATCAACACAGCATGGAAAGCGAAAGTAGTCCTTTTATCACATCCCATGCTCATATGACTTGTTTTCAGGGTTATGGTTGAGTGTAAACTCCATAAACAACATTGCCATCATCTACAATCACGCTAACCCGTATCAGCTACATCTTAAAAAGTGATAGCAGGGATGCAGGTTGATAACTTTCATTGGCACATTATATATATGTCATATATCATACAGCGCAAGTCTTCAGTAGGACCTCAGTTGAGATATAATATTTTTGCGATGTTAAACACACTTGGCAACACATAAAAGTAAAAAAAAAAAGCTGAGGTGCAATTTATTAATGAAAAAAGGTTAAAAGCAAATAGTATTTTATAGCAGTCCTTAGCGCCAGCTTGGTCTCTGGTTGTGTCTTAAGGTGCACTCTGCATCGTTATATAGGTATATTTACTGTATACACATACATGTGTTTGTCTTAACATTTGTTTCTCACAGACCATTTTATTGCACTGGCAATATGAAAACAACAACTATGTCCTTTATTATGTTTTGCAGTGTTGCTTACTTCATCTAAATTTGGCATGAGAGCAGACTAGTTTTGGCACTGTTCCCAGTTTTACATTTTACAGAAAGGCTTTGTGCACTTACAGCTCTTCAGAAATGTAAGCGCTCATGGATGATTCCTGGTGTTTTTCTACTTATAGTAACCCCTTACTGATAAAAGCAGAGTATTAAATACAAGCAAGCAAATGAGAGACCAAAAAAATGAATGTTAAAAACTTGAAAAGTGAAAGTGTTAAATAATTGCGTATGTATCTGTGAATGTTTGAATGTGTCTGTGTACCTGTATATGAAACTGCATGTCTGTATGTTGTACACTTGTGCTGACAGCTACTGTGTCAGCGCCCGTTTTGCTCACAGTGTTGAGGAGCTGTGCGCAAAGTCTCGGAAGATGCTTGAGGTGTAGACTGAACTCTGGGGGCTACCGAGCATCGACTCGTTGAGGGGGGAGCCGCTGACAGAGTCCCCTGAACATACTGAATCTCTGAAAGGGGACGGAGGAGACAGAGCTAGGGAATCCTCCAGTGTTGCCTTGTTCTGAGTTAAATCCTTGCCTTCCTCATCCTCCCCCTCCTCCTTGGCATCATAAATGTAGCTGTGCAAGAGGTCCAGTTCCTCGTCCTCTGACCCTTCCTCTTCAAAGAACCCCACTTCTGGGGCCAAAGGAAGCTTAGAGGGTGTCAAACTCAAAAGCTCATTGGCAGGGATTGCCTCTCTGGCAGTGTGGTCTTTCAGTGCAGGCATGTCGGCCACAGCCCCCTGCAAACTCTCTGTGGTGCGGCCTATCAAGTGAGAGGGCAAATACGAAGCCGGCTTATCTAAACTGGACTCCAGCCCTTGTCCTGAACAAGTTGAACTCCAGAGGGGGCGCTGTGCATTGCCCTCGTCAGCCTCCTCCACCAGGTTGTACAAAGGCTTAGTGCCAGGCCGTTCTTGGGAAGGATGGGGGTCTGTGCCAAGGTCGCAGGTGGAGGGTTCACAACTGTGGGGGTCGGGGGTGTTAGTTAGGGGCCTGATGACTGCCATCTGATTCAAGCCGGCTTCCTGTTTCCTCACATGCACAGACAGTCTGTGCCACACATTCCCCCCCCTCGGAGGGTGTCTTGCACCTGATTCAGACCATGACACAGACTTGCCATTAGAACTATGAACGAGATAAAGACCCAAGTTACTATGACAGGAAAACGGAAGGTGGGGGCATAAAAACAACATAAATATAGCAGCAACATACAACAACAGAGCAGCAGCATTTCAACATTTCTGATGCATGTTAAAATACTTTTTAACCACATGACTTGACATTAACAGCTTTGATAAGGGCTTTTTTATCAACTGTGGCACAAACATAGTGACTCATAATGTGCTGCAGACAGCATTATGATCTTCAAATTGCTTCAAACATTTAGCTTACAGAGTTAGGAGGCATCCAGCTCATTTCCTCCGATAATGTCTAACTATTGTAGTTAAATGGGATTCATGCAATTGGAATAAGTATGACTGTTGGTTACTAAACTGGCCTGAAGACGACACAGAGTTTAGTGCAGAATGAGCTAGGACGGGCTCTAATGTGATTAGTTGGAGAAGTGAGGAGGGAAGGGCATTCATGCTGAGAAAAGTTAAATGTGAGGTTAATTCAGGATAAACTAAAAGCAGCAGGGTGGCAAATCTCCTTCTTTGAGGGCTGCAGTGTCACAAACATTTTTGCCATTGGCATTGCCATTGAGCTGTCATCCAGTCAGCTCAGGAGTGACATAGATCACAGAGGCAAATTATATCCTTACTCAGTCCTCAGATACATAAACCAGCTATACCAAACAAAACAAGGTGAGAGCTAACCAAATTTGGAGAGGTTACTTGCCAGTCCTCTTCCTTTATTTAACTTATCAAAACATAATTCAGTACAACGGATAAATAAAATAAATATAAGGATCCACACAACCTTCCACAAAAACTCCACGTCTTTGTTGTGGACTTTTTTGTGATGCAGAAGGATAAATTGAGTGGAAAATTATGTATTTCAGCTTCTGTTTGAGATTCTTTATGGTCAATTTATTATTATCTGGCTTGTGAGTGTATAAATTTCTCCTGTTTGTTTAAAATACTAAAATATGTCAAAGCAGTCAGCAGTGCAGCTCTCTAGGAAAGGAGTTGAACGAGCCCCCATGCCAAAACATTTGCCAGCCTCAACAGCAGACAATATGCTACTCAGTTTAGGAGGTTAAAGGGTTAGAAGAGAGGCACAAAGGCTGCATAGCATGGGGAAGAGACAACACACAAAGATATTAGGATCACTCTCATACTTTTCCCCAATCCTTACTTTAGACAATTGTCCATGTGTCACTGCTGTGGATCTCAAAAGAGTTATATGCAAGTCTTAAATCTAGTTTAAATTAGCTTTAAATCAATAACAGCAGAATGTCCCACCTTGAGTTTCTGTTAAATCTAAATAGATTTTTCTGATTTTTATTCTCACGGGGAGGGGAATGTGCCATATAAATCGATGTCTACTGCTTACTTCATCTAAATCAATGTGTCGGTTTAGTTTTACATAGCTTAGGGTACTGGAAATTTCACACTGGACCATTCATGTCATGCATAAACACTAATAATAATATTAGTAATATAGATAATCTTGTAATATCTCAAAAAAGTACTAGCATTTAACTAATAATGGTAATAATGAGTATAGAATTATTTAAAAAAAACAAAAAAAACAACAACTAAAGATCATCTATGGACGGCTCACCACACCATTTGAGTGCTTAGGCATCTTTTCATTTCGTCTCTAGCCAATCACAAGACAGAACACAGAATGTAGCAAAATAAACAACATAAAAGGTCACTCACTTTGCATTGCCAGATCCAGGCTTCTTCCGTCGGAACATATTGAGGAAGCTGTTGCTCCCACACTGAGCTGCAGACTTCCCATCTCCAACATGCATTCGCACCACATCAGATGTGGTGAAGGCGCTTCGGACATTCCTCTCTGGTTTTGCAATGATAATGTACATCTTGGGTGTGAACATGCATCCGAGTGCCACTGTTACACTCAGGCTAACAGAGAACGATGTGGTTATGATCTTATAGTTGGAGCCAAAATAGATGGGCACAAAGGCCAACCAGATGATGCAAGTAGTGTACATTGTAAAGGCAATGTATTTAGCCTCATTAAAATTGGCTGGGACGTTCCGTGTCTTGAAGGCATAGTAAGTGCAGCTCATAATTAGCAGGCCATTGTAGCCCAGGGGCGCCACCATGCCTACGTTGCTGGTATTACAGATGAGGTAGGCCTCACGTATGCTTGGGTATGACTTTATAGGCTCAGGAGGCTCCAGAATGATGAGTGTGATCTCCAGAGTTAGCTGCACACTGATCAGCATAAAGGCAATGATAACCTGGGCCCAGGCACTCATGAAACGGGGCTTCCTGGTGCAGATCTTCTTCTTGCTGCCAGCCAGAATGCGGGCAATGCGGTTAGTTTTGGTCACCAGGGCAGAATAACACATAGCAGCTGAAAGGCCCACCAGAAGCCGCTGCAAGTAGCAGGAGGCCACTGTAGGACGAGCAATTAGGGTGAATGGACAGATATAGCCTAGGAAGATTCCCGCCAAGATGATATAACAGAGTTCTCTGCTGGAGGACTTAACCACAGGTGTATCACGGTACTGGATGAACACAAATGTAACAAAGGAGGTGATCAGGATGCCCACGCAAGAGAAAACAACTGCTACTATGGATTCCACATCTGCCCAGTCGAGATACTTCAGAGGCAGGGGTTGACAGCCTGGAAAGAGCAGAGAAGATGTCAGGTTAATTGTTGTTTCTGTAGCACATTTTTTCTGAATGAAAGGTACATTTGAACACAATGGGAAAAAAAAACAATGAGCAGACAGTGGGGAGGTGGGAAAGAAGAGAGCAGCACAGATTTAGAGGGAAGTCAGGTGTGTAGCAGAGATCAGAGTCATACAAGATGGCCTAAAAATGCTTAGGAACTAATTTGCATGTGTCATCATATGCATCCCAAAGCTGCTGAACCAAGCTCTTTCAGATTTCTCTCTCATTTTCATGATATGCCAAATGTGTATGTGCAGTCAACTGTGTCACTAGCACTAGTTGAATATTTGTCATCCAAACATGCCGAGGAAGTTTACAGAGCTTAATGGGAGTAAACTGACATCTCTAGACTTCCCCAGCTTAGCACTCCAGAAATTACACGCAGCTGCTAATAGCATTACAGGCACTGCCATCACAGGCAAGGCTGTGCATGGAGAAAACCACTTGGGGTCTGCACACTTACTCCTAATATGTCAAATCATGAGAAATCTGATATTCTAAAGTACATGTTGCCTCAAGAAGCCTTGGCATTTTGGTATTTTTAACACAAAATATAAAAGCTAGTAATGTGAATATTGAGGTGTAAACCAATTGTTACACTGAGGTATTATTTAAAAGCACTTCTGCAAATCACACCGAGCCACACTGTAAGAGAAAGTATGTGAAGTACCCTCCAGGAAACTGTTACCTGTTTTCTTTTGACCATCCACCCAACTTAGCTTGCAAAGCATCAGCCTCACTGCGTGCAAATGGACAAGGGTGGCAAAGATGAAATGCACTTATCTGGATCCCTTCTGACACAATCCACAAATCCCTTATTCCTCTAAAACCTATACTGTCATATCTAAGCGCTGCAAAGACCTTTGAATAATGCAAAAACAGCTCAGTCTTTTTCGTACACTTTCTCTAGCCAAATTTATATTTGACACTAATAGAAACAAGTGCCATAATATAATTATGTTCAAATATAAAGGTGTTTAACAAAGTTCTACCCTAAATAACAATGAGAGAACATGTGGGCAATATAGCCTCACTTCTGTGAATAGAATGCCAACTCTCTCTATTAGTATTATCCAGACAGGGAAATGCAATGAGAGTGAAGGGAGAATTTTGTCCTCGACAGACTGCTGAAATGCATCCCCAAGCTTCTCATGGCAGTAATAGGATTTTACACCTGGGAACTGAGAGCTCCTCTCAACTCTATAAATCGCTGTCAAAACAACCACTGGGTCACAACAACACAAAAAGCAAGGAGGAGGAAAATGAGCAGTGTCATATTTGGGAAGAGTAGTGCAGAGGTTGAGAAAGCTAAGAGAGCAGGGTCACCTGGATGATAAAAAGCCTTAGCGAAAGGGTGTCAGGGTGTGAAGTATAAACAAGCTGATGGGGAAGGTTGATTTTCAAGAGCATAAAATAGTCTGAAAGAAAGGTTTTGTGCTGTTTCAGTGAGAACAATGTTATAAAATGTAAATGTCCTGACAAGGGAGCAGGCAAAAGGTGGGTTAGCTAGAAGCATATACATGAAATGGGTAAAATAATGATGCGGGTCGGTTAGAGGGTAGAAAATAAATGGATGGATAAACATCGTTCATAAAAGCATAAGTAGATTGGTTTTGTTTCTCTTACCTGACAGGTCATCATCGGGCCACCATCCCAGCTCACATGCCTTGCAGGTAAATTCATCCTGGACATACTCGTTGTCTTTGCACGTGGTGCAGATCCAACAGCAGCTCACCTCGCCCTTCCTAATCACCTGCACGCATAGAGATTAGACATCAGAAATGAGGGGTCACAGACATGCTACATGCCACAACACTGATTAAACCATAACAACAGGCACATTACCCCTGAAACAACCTAAATAGGTTATCAGCACCAAGGGGATGGTGGGAAGATGGGGATATGTTGGTGCAGTTTCTTTTTTCTTGAGCACCAGACATACTGTTTATGAAACAAGGGCAGTTGCTTTTACATTCTGCTCCCAGAGAAGCTGTTGCCAGCACTGTGATATGTAAAGCAGGGTGATAAGTGGGGCAGGGAACAAAGCAGATAGAGAGGGAAGCGTGAGCAGACAGAGGGTGCACCTTCCCTCAGGGCAAGTTAGTGTACACTTAAACTGAAAACAATCAGCCCCAGATGAAGCAAATCAGGGCATTTCTACAAACCAGTACCAGTTTTTACAACAAAACTGGCCTGCTCTTGAGACAGGTCAGGTGAATGGCACAGGAATTCATTTGTACACCTTGTGAAAACTCAAACGTTCCATGTAATATGATATAGACTAATTAGACTTGGTTTTTTACTCATTTTTATTACTTGCATTATGTATTTTTTTATTTTTTTTAAAGACACAATAACACAACAGGATCAGTCGGGACACTCAGAACCCCGCCACTTAACCTGAAGACATGTCCAGCAACTTGTCATTCCTTTCTCCACAGAGACAAGGACTGAGTGACAATAATAAATTACAGAACAGTAAATCACAAAACACTTAAGAGAAGAAATACACTAAATCTCTACTCAATTTGTTCAAGCACATTATTGACCATCCTAGGATACTTTTTCATATGCTGCCACCTTTCCCAGTTCAACCATCGATTCCTCAGGTAGTGGACCAGTTTCTCAGGGGAATTTGTTGAGCAATGATTATTATTATGATGATTATTGTCCCATGATCAGTGCCATGATCAGGTTTGCTAACTAGCAAAGTTCAGCTTGCTTGCACAGTAATTGTGTGCAATTTCTATGAAACTGCTTAATTAATTTAAATAAAATGTTATCATCTAACATTACTGTTTAGCTCAATGCACTGCTGTGCCTAAGTACAGCCCTCCAGAGCCATCAGCATGGCATAATATTATCTTGATCAGAAAAATAGTTCAAAATTACTTTAACTGTGTTGGCATTCTTGGAAATGAAAGCCAAATTGCTCATTAACTTGTTACAGTTTACAAAAACTGCAGATATTTACACAGTGCTGAATTTATATTGCTTGATAGTTTTAGGTAGTTCCTCTAGAGCCACACAGTAAATTCTTCACTCAATAACTAGTGATTTTTCAGACAGAGCAGAGTTTATTTAACACTGCAGATTTTGCCTGAATTGTGAGTCCCTACCTTGATTTGTCCTTTGGAGCAGGGATCACTGCAAACTGAGCGGACCATGTCACTGCTGTTCATCCACAGTTTGTTGTCATCAATGTTCAAGATGCCCTCATGCCACGAGCCCACATTTATGTAATCATAGCGACCTTCACCCACACTCTGTAGATTCATGATGTCATACCTGGATGAGCACGAGATGGAAGAGCAGAAATTAGTTTATTAAGCAGGAAAGGAAAAGATAAGACTAGATGTGTGAGAAAGTACAAGTGAAAAACACAGAAGAGTGAACAAGAAGATATAGTGTGGAGGGAGCAAAGGGAAGAGACATGTAATTTAATGATAAATATTCACAAATCACTCCTATCCAAAGTGATTTCAACAGCTTACAACCCTGTTAGTGTGACATTAAGTGCTCATGCCAGTGCACACTGTGGCCTCATTTTTATACTGAACTGGATGTGCGCTATCTGACCTCTAGCTGACGGTCGAATGACACGGCCATGTTTTCTGACTGTCAAATGCTGACTGGAGAGAGATGAAAGTGTGTGCCAAAGCAGACAATCCACTGAATCTGTTCCAGTCCAAACTAATTACATCCTTTCATTCTCAAGATTAGCACACACACTTGTGTATACAGTATAAATGCTAATGAGTAGGAGAGTGAAATATGAGCAATTCACATTTTATTAACAGGTTCATGATATGAAATCCCTATTTTCACTTTTCCGCCTTATTCTAGATTCTTACTACCCTCCTGATTTCCTTACCTTCCAGGAGTGTCTCCATTTTCATCAAAATAAATATCTTCCCCAGAGACTCCTCTGAAGGATGTCTTTAGAAGGTAGTCCAGCAGTTTGCTGCCATCAATAGGGTCCATGGCCTCACAGAGCCCCGTCTGCCCTGGGCACAACTCCCTGTGCATATCATGGAGGCCATGAGCCATGGCATAGATGGCATTGATGACAAAGCCCATCTTACTATCCTGAACATAGTTTTCATGCAGACTTTCATTTCCTGTTAGAGGGGAAAAAAAGACGACATCAGTTTGTCTGGTGTTAAGTACTGTATTTAAAACGCAGCTGCTCTGTGGGAACAAAAGCATAAGAAATATTATGCTGCAAAAAAATCAGGTGCATGTTTTCCACAATGGATGAGGTCATTTGAACCAGACATAGATAATTTAATGCAAAATAAGAATATCTTTTGCAGCAAAATATATTAGCATACTAGGAAACCACAACAGAATGTCCAAAAGCTCAACAGGAAACAGATGTGGAGAACAGCCACTGTCTGGGAAAGACTGTGGACGTCAAGTTGTACTTCACTCTCAGCCATCTAAAGGCACTGTCCCACGGTGAGACCTCAATGTTTTGGAGTATGGAAATTTTAAATAAAAGTAGAAAATATTAAATTTTGTGCATCCACCAATGAAGATTTTTTCTTGAAAAGAAATTTAAACTTCTTTTTGCCTCCTTAGACTAAGACAGTGCATTTAAAACATTGATATTTTTTCTCTAAGACATCAACATGCATGTACAGTGTGTGATGTATCTCAGTACTGCAACATCTTTTTCAGGCGTTAGAGCTGTTTGGGTGGACAGCGCGTGGTTGGTGAGCCATTCTTTTGTGCAGTTATTTTTTAGTGTGAAGCCATTGCCTCCCCATACACTATACACAAGCCCAGTGCTCCACATCAGAGTTTGACTGATGCAATCCTCATTCTGACTGAGATCCCCAAGACTGCCGGGATAAAGACATCTCCTCATTTCACTAAATCACAGTATTACATTACAGCAAGACATTACATTTTAGCAAAGCATGAGTCAAACTCTTCCTGTCTTGGAGGAGTCAAATGCTTACAAAGTGCCAGTGCAAACCTGGTAAAAATCATCATTATAGTAGTGGCAAGAAAAATGCACTTACCACCTTGCAGGTCTTTGGAATAAAAGCAGTATGTAAAAGTGTAATACAGAGAGAGCAGGAAAGCAACTGTACTTCTCTGATATTGTAATCACTAATTGATTTTATTCCTCATTTAATTAACAGCATGCTGAGGAATCCATTTTAATGTCATTTTGATTGCAGCACTCATTTGATTATTTTTATTGGATTTGGAGTAATTTTGAATTAACAAGTCATGAACTCAATTTACCGTGATCACCTTTTTTGAAAGCAAAAGGAGAGAATATTCAGGAGGGAAAACAGAGAAATACACACAGTTTGTTGTTATTATTCATGAATTTTGTACTCTGGTTAAATGAAACCTTTAATTCACTGATGACAAAATGAAAAAAGCCTGAGAGCACTACATGATAAATAAAAGTGTTTTTCTATTCATTTCTTACAATCATCACCACCTATATGTATGCACCAAGTGCGTACATCTAAACAACAATAATATGAGTTTCTGTTGTCACCCACCAGAGCAGACTCTCTTGTAGTTCTTGTTCTCCTGTGGATGACCCGGCAAGCGGCACTGGAAACGGTACTGCCAGAATTCAGGGAACCAGGGGTTCCTGGTATTAGTATCCAGACGCAGCTTCAGGTAGTAGTCATCAAAGGACTTGACAACCTCTGACTGCAGTTTCATGGTGATTCCTCCCTCTGCTTCCTGCTCATAACCCTCCACAACCTCATAACGGTCTGCCCATCCGTCACTACAGGAGCAAGAGAGAAGAGGCTATAATACCAATATCACAGGGGGAATAATAAAATATTATGAAAATGATCTGAGTCAGAATTACACTTTGTCACAATTCAGTGTCAGAGGTGCTGCCAAACAATGATAATACTCTGTGCTTGTCATCGTCATGAATCTTTTATACTGGATTTTTGAATATTATAATTTACACTAAACTGCTGATTCAGATTGAAAAGACCACAAAAGCTATTCACAAGAGCAGCGTCATTGACATTTATTAGTTTCATTTCACACAAAGTAAACAAGACTGGTTCCATTAATGCAGAATTACTTTTTAGAGTAGATTCCTAATTTCATGCATGACATTTCTTAGTGGACATGGCAGCAGAGATGTTTTGAAGTACATGTACAAACTTACTGAAAACGTACTTCCTGTGCAACTAAATTGCAACTGCAATTATGCTTTTGTAGCAAACGTTCTCTTTAGCTTACGCAAGCTACTTCTTGGTCACATAATACGCCAACACAAAACAAGATGCGCTACCATCAACACAATGCAACTGTCTCTGTCCCCTGGAGACTTCAGCCATAAAACACTAGTTGAATGCATCAGGGAAAAAAATAATTGAATATTTCATAATTTTCTCCAGATTAATAATGACAAGACAGAAATCCTTGCTGTTGGTGTTAAGCTTCTGCAGAAGGAAACACTGTATGTTCTCTTTCGACATTTTTTTCCCAAGCAAGTAAAACAGACTTTTGTTTGGAAACTATCCATTTCAAAACTATCTTGTGTAAAATCTCTGGAATTAAATGTGCCATGTAAATTAATTTAGCTTTGCTTTGTTTTATAAGCCTTTCATACTTTATTGCTTGCATAGTCCTAGTTTTGTACTGAACTTTAATTTAGCAGCATGCACCATTAACCAACTGAACTTGCTGTATATAATGAACTGAAGACTGTCAGAAAGCATCTGAATGATGCGACTCTATAAATGCTTATGTGCTCATTGCTCGATTTACTGAAATATATTTAAATAGTGATGTGATTAGCTTAGAAAATACTGTACATCAAAAGTAACTAGAAACCTTTGAATTGGACTGAACTGAACAATTACAATCAGCAAAGTGAGTAATAATTTTGGGGTGGTTTGATTAAAGAGAAAACACAACCATCGAAATGCAACTTGAAGATGCAGAGCAGAATAACATAAGCAGTGAATAAAAGGGAATATTGAAGTAGTAGTTTTGTATGTCTGTTCTTAGATGGAAACTAACAGGAATGTTCCTGTCAAACAACAGCAAAACATTATGACAGAACAACATCAGTGCACAAACCAAAACTCCAGGTCCTTATTATCATTTAAATAATGAGACTCCATTACAAGTAGACAGACTACAGCCTCTAGTCTCGTATGCTGTTAAATGATCGTGGCAGCAGTGGTTGGAGGCTTATCTCAAGTCTAATGCAGCAATCCTCAATTTAGGAGGATGGAAATCTTAACAATACACAACCACAACTGTAATTGTATGTTTTACATAATCCCTTGAGCTTGCTTTGCTTGTTTGCTTGTGTAACCCTCCATGTGAGAAATCCTACCCTACCAAACTAATTTGGACATGCAGCTGGCCAATAGGCTCTGAGACAAATGGAAAACACCAGAGAAGGGGACAGTTGAAAACAAATTAACAGATAAACAGCACTGTCCTGAGCTCTTTTCTTTCTCTAAATCTCAATCGTTGGAAGTTTCTTGCGGAATTTTACTCTCTGGGTCTCCGAGCTAAAGCTTTGAAATACCTGTGCAACTGACAGCTACGCACCAATTAGATATGACTCACAATGGAACCAATTACCTCACACACAGGGGATGTTCTGGGTGATGGATATGGACATGTGTGTGTTCATATGTGTGGAGGTCAAAGTCTGTGACCTTTAAGCCCACAATTACTGTCAGTCAAGAGAAAGTAGACATTCAACCAAATGTGTGAGAATAAGGCAGACACTATAAAGTCAATGTGATTGTCTGTGGTATAGGCATCCCAAAGATAAAAGCCTTAATGGATACCTAAATATACTGGGAAGCAGGAGACAGGAAGTATAGACATTATCCTGATAGAGATACAGTGAATAGAGCCCATATCATCCAGAAGTGTCTCCAGCCGACACTGATGTCTTTCTTTCTAATCCTATTGTCCAGTAATCATTTGTCTAAAGGGAAGTGAACTGCAAACTCCACCACATGAATATGCCTTAATCACTTTACTGACTAGTATCAAAGACTATATACAGATTAAAAATACATGTAGTGATTTAAATGACAACATTATATTACTCTTTTTTCAGACTTTCTGATATCACTACAATGGCTGTGGCACTCAGCCTTAAACTCACTGGTTCCTTCCAAAGGCGTCAATCTTTAAAAACAAGTCATAAATGTATAATGTCATTTTGGGGGGGAAAAAAAGCTAAAGTGATTTCATAATTATTTACATAACGTAAATAAGTGTAAAATCAGAACAGTGTTCAAAACAACAGCACATCGCAACATACTGTATGTCTTACTGTTTGCTGTATTTCTGCTGTATATAAAAAAAAAACAACTCAGTCATCCCATTCACTCTAATTGAGTTTTGTCAGAGTCAGGGACATGTGAATTTTATTGTTCCCAGTCACATTTCTTTCATTGACTCCAAGTGAATACTGTGTCTGTCCCTCCCTCACTCTCTCATCCAGTATATACAGTACAGATAGAGGCACAAAAACATACACACTAAGTGTACATCATAAAGGCACCTTACCTGGCAGGGTAACTGTGTGTTACTGTGTGTAACTGCATTTAAGTTGCTCTACACAATCCAATTCAGCATTTAAATGTTTGTTCGTAAAAGTGGAAAACAGATCAGTTTTTAAACAGAGAGAAGGAGATAGAGAGAGGTGAAGTGCTGTTGAGCACTCTACATGAATAATGCCCCAGGCATAGGAGACTTGCTTCACTGTTTCTCACAGTGGAGTTTGTGATGAAGTAAAATGACATTCTCTCTTCTTGCTCTCCTCTCTCAGGATCAAGCTGTCTGGCAGAGCTCCAAACAGCTCATCAAAACTCTCAGGCCACCAGAGGGACACCTAATAGGACAAAATCTGATTTAATATCACCTCAACGTGCCACGACTTCTCACTGCATATTGGAAGGCCCATTATTATAAACCTGACTCTGACACACTAGAGGAACACCTGTTTAAATAGATAAAGGAGTCAACATTGTTCAAGTATCTTATCAGTTCTGCAGTTGTTGCAAATAAGACAGACAGGACAGTAGCTGTGAATGTAAAACAACACTGAGATGATTACAAATGAAAGATAATTAGCATTAGATTTAACATTTACCTTAAGAGTGTGACACATTCAGTAGTGATTACCAGTAACTTTTGCAATAACCCAAAATAAGGAAAACATTACAAATATGTAATTTACTTATATAAATTATATATTTATATATAAATATATATATAAGAAAATTATATATTCATATACTTATAAAACTAACAATGCAACAACAATACATAAAATGTAATTAGCCCCTATCAGCATGACAATACTGTATGTCATGCTGATTAAACCTTCTGTTAAAATTTAAGTGAGGTAATAGACACATGAGTTACTAAAAAACTGTGGTCATGGTTAAAAGAAACCAACTCCAGGGTTAAACACCAGCTTTCAAGTCACTTTAGTATGAACATAATGAAGAACTAAGTAAGTGAACATTTATGAAGCATATTTGACCAAAATTTCAAACATGATGCAATTTGCTGTCAATGTCAAATTTAGGATTGAATTCAAAATGCTTTTGATTACTTTAAACAATTTGTTTCCACAATATATCAATGTGTTGCTAATCCTCTATACTGTAGGTCCACTATGCTTCTCAGATCTTCAGAACAAGGGCTCCTGGTTGTGTTCAAAGTTTTCATGATGACAAATGTTTTCTTGTCCTTGGGTGTACATCACAGCAGTGATTTGGTAAATCTGATTGCATCCAGACTGGAAATGCCATTGCAGCTATCACAAATGACAGTTGCTTGAATTGACAGCTTGTTAAGGGCTCATGCACGGGCTGAAAGTGTGTTTTGTAAAGTGTCAAAGTGAACATGAGAAGAAATGGTCTGGTATTGCAGATGATGTCCACCCCATTCTCCTCCCAAAGAGGTATGGTGTACTACAGCCTTACAGAAGAGGAAAATCACAACTGCATGCTGAAGCACATTTTTAGGAAAAAGTAATCACTGGTTGTTGGGAGCAACAAAGCACTAATGCCGCCGTTTCGGGCTACAGCACTCTCATTAAATCTCAAGAGGTCAAAAGAAAGACTTACTGGCAAATAACATGTGATTTGGAGATAAACCATGAGTCACACCTCCAACTTGTGACCTGTGAATGCATTGTATGCACACACACATATGGAGCCACAGATACACTGGAACAAAACAAGTAAAACCCTAAAGACTGGAGCTAACCTTGATTTTACTTATCTCTGCAAGTGAAGTCAGCAGCCTGCTATTTATTTGTAGCCAAATGATAATAATGAGATGTGTGCATTTTGAGCAGCATTTCAACAGCTTGATATTTGATAGTGTAGTATACAACAGTGAGTAGACTGTAGAGAGCTCCCCTGACTCTCCTGCATGATCTAGTTCCAGTTTGATAGCACATTTGTATATTTATGAAGCCATGAATTAATTGGCAGGGCAGAGATTTAATCACATGCGCTGTTTTCCCTAGAGGATGAATTGGAAGAGTTACTTTAAAAAGAGGAAGGGGAGGATAGGAAAGTGAAGAGTTTCCTAATTTCTAATTTACACTCTATGAGAGTGTAAAAGAAAAGTTCAGGTAGCTAATGTAAAAAAAAATAATCTGTCTCTTCACAAACCATTAGAATGTCAACTGGTCTAGCATTTGTGGGTTTATTATTGATCTTTTTCTCTCTTTAACTTCTTATTACCAGGAGCTCTTAAGGGTAATTTTTGTTGTTTTTTATCTCTGGGCTGATCCCACAACAGTCTTAATTAATTTGAAATATTATAACTCTGTCAGTGGAAGACATATTCATACAGGGGTTTGATCTTCTTTAGCTGAACACTAATGTCCCCTCTCCAAAACTCCTCCATCTCTACTGTTTTCCCTCTGTTTCAACAGTCTATCATTCTCCTCAATTTCTCCTATTTCTGTGACTCCATGGAGCATGGAGTGGTGGTGGCTTGTTAGCTACATGGCGGCAGCAGCACAACTCTCTTGAGGTGCTCCCTGTGTGTGTGTCGAGGAGCCTTTAAAAGCCCATCCAGGCTGCTTTTACTTATTCATCATGCCCCAGTTTGAGTTGGAAGATCAGTCTCCTCTACATTGCAGGGAGCACTGCCTAGAGAAAATCCTTTTTGCTTTTTACTATCAAGGGACATTAGTTCACTACTAAATACCATGACAAAGTGTCTTCAATGAGTATCAACAGCAGTATGGAGGGCAAGATCTCATTATAATTTTTGATTACTCATTTTGCAATAATAACATGTACAGTAGTTACTATTTCCATTACTGACATTTTATTCCCGAATAATCAATCAATACTTTTTTCTATAATTAGCTAGAAAACAGTGAAAAAAGTGGTGGTCCAGAGCACATAATTTCACAAGCTCCCAAAAAGATATTTCTATGCAACTCTATCTCATGAAAATGATGTTGCTATGCAACTACAGGATCTTTGTAAGGCCAACATCCATGTGAACAAAAAACATACAGACTACAAAATGCATCACATGATGCAAAAAATGTTTACTATACACACAAAAACACTTGCATCTCCTAAATCAGGGCTGTAGTATGTCCAAGATCTGTTCTGTATTATATTTGGAGTACCCAATTTTTTATGAGAATAATATATATTTATTTGAGGTTAAAAGGGGGAAATGGTTGGGATTGTTGTATTTAAAATCACTGAAAAGATTCACTGGATTATTCCAGATTGATTTTCTTTCATTCATTTTTGGTACAGTACTGTGTTCTGGCAAATTATTCTCTCTGTGTATATACATGTTATATCCATACACGTTGGTCGAACGTTCGCTGTCTGTACAAGAAAGCATTTCAGGTTCTGCAATGCATGATGGGACAACTATGTCCAGATGCAAAGCCAGTGTGCTATTTTTGATTGCACCGATGTCATTCACCCATCCCCTCGCACAAGGGAACACAAGGCATCAATTGGAAAGAGAAAGATGTCCTTGACAATGTGTGGCTGCTTTCAATTAACATCAGAGGCGAGTTATAAATATTCAGATGCAGCTCATTGTGCTCCCTTGCTAAGTGGAACACAAACAGATGCAATCACAAATTCTGACTCAACTTGAAAACACTCTCCAGACCCACATGTGTGTACAAGTAAGGGCTCCATTACTGAATGAATGTCGACAGTGTGTCCGTATCTTATAATTATAATCTTTGTTACTGTTGTTGTTGGAGGACTTTCTCAGATGTCAACCATATTTTCTATGGAGGGACTATTGTGTTTGGAGCCCTGCTGACAGACTGAATGATAGATCTGCAGTGAGCGCAAACAAAATCTCCATGGTGACTGTGGGACAAGCGGCACACAAGCAGTACACACTTTTATTCCAGTGGTACAGTAAATCCTACCCTGCTAACAAAAATGATTGAGTTTGATTCCAGCATGATGTGCCCCAGTAAACTCTGACTAAACTTTGATGATAGCGTTATCGTGGGGGGTAACTGGGACAGAGTAATGTTTCATAGAGACAATAATGGAAAGATAAGACTCAGTTCTTGACATCATTTCTCTTCTCTTCTGCTCAGTCCCTGCCCACTCATTCACCACCCCCCACACTCTTTTCTCGTTCTTAGTCCTTACATTCGTAACTAATGTGTCAGTCGCTATTGTGCTGCAACTAGAAGCTAAATGAAAGAGCGATGTTTCTGTGAGGAATCGTATCACACACATCTCATGAGATAAGATAATCTTGAAATGGGAAGGGCAGTATTATAGATGATTTGGAAAAATTTTATTGACCTTTTAATCTAAAAACACAGAAGGGCTATCGTCACCTCTTCTTGACATGCTGAGAATGTTTAAACAATAATATCCATCAATAATGCTTAAATATAATTGCTAATAATGAAAAATAATTGTTTGATCTATTCAAATGGTTTTCATAAATAGGATTTTAAGACACTAGAAATTAGGAGGTTTTATGAAAGACTGGTTACACTAAAGCCTAGAAACAAAAATTCTGTCTTAACCTCTACAATTCTGGATAAATAAGATACTAATTTATTTTGGCATTGTGGCCATAGCTGTTGCCAGAGATAAGGCCTTTGCTCATGCTACCCTATTTGCCAAATTACTCACAAGAAGAAGTCAATAGGCACAATTTCACATCCTCCGCACTCTCCTTCCTGAGATGGGGAGGAGATGAAAGCCTTAGAGATGGCAGGAAAAAGGCAGCTAAATGTGTTGCGCCACAACTCTCTCTCTTACGCCCTAAACATTTCATTTATTTAAGCTCAGAGCACAAACCTAGACCTCTTTTTATAGAAAATTGAATAGGACAGCCAAACGCAGAAATGCATGTGACACACACAATATGGGTTCACAGCTTTCTTTGCACCTTAGCACAGTCTCAAAAGACACAGTCATACCCTATTAATGACTACTGCCAAGGCATTACAGAGGCAGAACATTCACATTCCTGGTTCTGTGTCCATTTTGTCAGGAATAAAATAAAAAACAAGAATCGAGCATTGAAAATGGGACCCAGACCAAACCTGTATGTGTAAGACAGCGGCAGAAATGAGCATTACATGTGGAAAAGCAGCTTATGCAAATGATGTTTAGTAATAACAGCATTCAAGCAGCATTAGCAGGAGAGAGAAAACGAATGATGCTAATTGCAAGAGAGCACGCAGGCGGGCAAATGGGTAGGTGGGTTCACTCCATGCTGCCATTCAGAAACTAGGCTTGATAGGGAGCAGCCAGTAGAAGAAATGATAACAAAAGGCAATTTACAGTAGATGTATATCTGCCTTTCAAATGTGCAGAAACTACAGCTTAGCAGAAAGATGTGTAGCAAATGTCTTTATATAACTGAGTAGGAGGAAATTAACAATCAGGATTCAGAGATTTACTGTAATACTGAGTTAAACTGCAAGAGAGTTTCATGGCATTTGCCTCAGGGTAGCCTAAAACACACATTGCAAGATAATTTAATAATACCGTGCATTCATAGCTCACATACATACACTGCAATCCAGGTACCACAGACTGTTGAATGACTTGTTTAGAGTGTATATTGGTTGATTAAATTATTTTTGTGACATGGTCAAATATCTTATCATATTGTTTAAAGGGAGCAACTGCTTCAGAAAAGTGACACTGGCTGCAAGCACTGGTCAAGGCTGACTAACAGGAACACGGTGTTGCTAGATCTGTAAAAATAAAAGCAGTCATCTCCTGGTAGTCATTTTGAGTATTGGTCTCTATGGTCAAACAACAGGTCAACATCAAGTACACTCTCTGAAGCACACACTGCTAAGATAAAGTCAAAGAATATTCCTGGGCTCTACAATGAAGCTTAATGGGAAATATCTAGTATTTCCCTATACTAAGTATTTTCCCTCTACCTCTCGTGTGGCTGTATTCCGAAGAAGAATAAGACTGCTCTGAAGTCAATCCAGAACAAAGATTTTTATTTTTCCACACAACATTCAGTTTAGAGTGAGTATTGCATTCATCTGTAGCTATCGCTTGCGCTCTGTTGAACTTAAAAGTTATTTCTCCCTATGGTGAGACTGATTTAAACTCTCTGAGTTCAATGAAGAGGTATAGAGTACAGACTTCAAAGCTTTGAGAAAAAGAGTTGATTCTCAATGTGCCAATTCCTTTTGACAAGGTCTATTTGTTATGGAACTGAGAGATGCATTATTAGATTTTTCTTCTATGTTTTTTGTATTTGAAATGTGAAAAAACTTTTTACTAAAGTTACTCTGCAAAGCTTACAAAAAGGAAGGTTAATTAGTCCATGCTCTGCAATGCAAACAGGTGAATGAAAATACATTTTTTGTTTTTTTTTACACCTACAGTACATACATAAAATAATATAGAACATAGAACCTTTTGTATCAGATCATCCAAATTTTAATTGAGTTAAAGTATTAGAATATGTGACTGAAAGGTGTTTCTTGTTAATCAGGTGTGGTCGTGAGACTTGTTTAAACAATACACAACTGTGAAAACTGTGAATGACTACTCTTGGTTTTAGCCTTTGGTTTTACCTGTGAAAACTCTGTTTGTTATTTAAAAGGCCATATGAAAACTGCAGAGCTCTCTATGGTACAAAAGCAAGCCACTTTAAATCTGAGAAAAGAGGGGAAAACAGTCAAAGGCATTGCACAAACATTGGGCAAAGCCAATACAACAATTAATAATGTCTTGAAGAATAAAGAAACCACTGAGCAACATACACTGACCGGGTTAGCAGCAACTGATGACAGAAGCACTATGAGAGCAGTGAAGAAAACCCCAAAAATAGTCTGTGACATCACAAGTGGGGAAGGTATCACAATACACCATGTGAAGAAAACTTCATGAGCAGAAATACAGAGGTCATACTACAAAGTGCAAACCCCTCATAAGCAAAATGAATCAGAAATCCTGGTTGGAATTACAGAAAAGTACAGAGATAAGCTACAAACATTCTGGGACAAAGTATTATGGACTGACAAGACCATGATGATCTGTGAAGCACCTGGAAAAGCATATCAAAAAAGAAACCAACAGTTTGTCATAGGCTTGATGCAGCTATTGCAAACAAGGGATTTGCAACCAAATATTAAGCTTTATTTACTATAAATTCACTTTAAAACTGTTACAATACTTTTATACTGATTTAAAAACTGGATGATCTGAAACAAAAGGTGCTATGTACTATGTTGTTTAATATATATAGGTGTAGATAACATAAAAAAACTGAAATTATGAACTTTTGTTTCAGATTCATCTTCATCTGATCTTAAACCCAGATGTCTTCCGTGTACAGCAAACACAAATAAATAGGACTTGTCATTCCAGTACTGTTGGAGGGGACTATATATCCAGACTGGTATCAGATTACTGCAGAATTTACTGACTGTCTTAACAGGCTCCACTTTAAACGCAATCTCACAATCTACTCTTAAAATACGACTACTCTTAAAGTGTTAAATTAATACATCTTCTATGTTTCCCACTTCATTCTCCCCAAACGCAATGTGTTTCTCATCGAATAGAATCACTTGAAATGTACTGTACACAATAAGAAGATGGACATCAGTGTCTGCATAATTGGAGTGAAGTAGATCATCTATGTTGGCAACGTGTCTGTATCTGTGTGTCAGAGTATGTGTATAGAATAAATGTTGTCTCTTCATTGCACATGCCTGTGTGTGTGTGTGTGTGTGTGTGTAATTGAGGCAGCTGATTGGCTAAATCACGATTGACATGATAGAGAGAGAAAGACAAGAGCTCATCTGACTGACGATAGCTGAGCTGAGTGGAGGTAAAGTGTTTGCTGGTCAGGGATAAAATGGGTCAAGCACGCTGCCATACCTGGCCCTTGTCTGAAGAGCAGGTTAGCAGAACAGAAAAACAAAAGCTCTCAGATTCAAAAGTATCTGCATGTCTACTTGTAGTTTATGCAGCCACCATTGTATAGTGTTTTTGTCATGCCTCTGTGGTTTTCTATGATCATCTCCACACGTAAGACAAGATGGAACATCTACAGCACAGCATGCTCTATGATTTCCAAACCAAACTAGTACACAACTGCTTACACAACTCAGAGTCTCTATGGAAACCCGCCGCACACACCTTGTTATCTTCACAAATTATCATAAGTGTTAGGATAATTTACATTCACAAACATGACTGGCTGACTGCAATGACAGGTCATGTTTTTTGTGTAATGTTTTGCCATTTCAATTATTACACTGATTGTCCAGAGGGAGGAGATGATTAAAAAGTGTTTAATAAAAAAGCAGTACCCGTCGCACTATGAAGAAACTTGGACCAATAATGTATCATGTTACTGATTTTAAAGGTGTATGTGATGTCGACCATAGATTTTTACTCAATTTTGTTGTTGACTCATGCAAGACCTAATTAAATTTTTAGCCTAAGCCCCTTCCCAGCCTATTCTGACCTGTGTGGTATCAGAGAGAGAGTTAACTAGTGCAAAACTGTTAAAGCCACACAGTAAGTGATGCATTTTGCTCCAGGTGCCACAGGTTAATTATTTAATCCTGCTTTAACAGTTTTTTTAGCCACACAGTGAAAACTGAGCTGTTATGTGTTTAAATTGATACGGTGAACTTGTCCATTTACCCACCTAGCAGACACAGAGTAAAATTAGGATTTGTTTGAAGCTCTGTTACATTTGCAATAAAACAAAAACTGAATGTTTTGTTTCATTCACTCCTTTGTATTTTATATCTTTCAACTCCCTGTAGCTCTCTGTTTGTTAGAGGGTTCTTCAGAGGTGAAACCATGAATTAAGAACACAAGCTCCCTTACGATGAGCTAATACCTGTCTGCCAGCATAATTCAGCTGATTAATACATGCCAGCAAACACACACATGGCATGGCATGTGTTGGCCCAGACTTCCTCTGTCATTTTTATACACGCTGTCTCTCGGCCTCCTCTCTCTCACTCTCTCTGTGACCCAGAAGCATATCTTCCACCCATGGAGACTTCCACAAAAGCTAAAAAAAGACCCACTTTTCCAACTCCTATGGAGGAAAGAGAAAACCAGAGGTATGGGAAGGAATGTATCCCTAGAGTATCATTATAATGGATAATTTAAAAATCATGCTCTGCATCTGAAAATAAAGGGTGTCTTCTCCTGCAAAGACATGCACGGAATGTAACATATAAAGCATAAACAGAGCAGCACTTGTGCTTTTTAATTCCAATAGTGGAAGATATTACAGGATTTAGGAAAGTCTTCTTCAAGGATAATGGCAATAACAACAACTAAATCCATCAGAGCCAGCAAGTAGAAAGATGCCAGATCAGAGAATTTTGTATATGGCAAAAACACAGTGTGATGCACATCAAGTAGAGAGGAAGACATGAATTTTAATTTTAATGTCAATAGTAAGGAGCAACAGTAAAGAGCAATGGAGTCTTTCTAAACAAGCCTACTTGTACCAACAGCCACTAAACACATTAGAAGAAATCCAGTGAAGAAGAGACAACAATCTTTTATCAACACACATAATGCAACACAATTGATATATCTTTGAAAACCTGTTGTTGATTGTGAGTGATAATCAATCTTTACATTTTACTGTAATTTGAAAATCAATTTGTTCATCTCAACCCACCCTTTATTAAACAGGTTTCCTGAATACAGCATCCTATCTGGATAAGGACCCAACAAAAAATTTGTCATCACAAAATGACTGTACTTAGTGCATGCAGTGAACATCATAACCACTTTTAGCCTGAAAGTGTTTGAATGACTGAAAATGAATATATACATCTTATTAAGTAAACAGAATTTGAGGTGCACTCAACAAACACAATAAATGCCGCTTTGCTAGACAACAAAACTCAGCCGTCCTTAGCTGTCTTGTTAATGTCTTCCTAATGTGACATACGGCTAACAACTGCCGCACAACAGTCTAGTGCAAAAACACTTCCTCTCTCCCAGAAATGATGGGGAAATGATATTGCATGAATGAACTGAAAAGTAACACCAAGGTTGCTGTGCCTTTTAATGACAACTGTGAATGTTCCATGGGGGCTATTTCGCAGTGTAATATGATGCTGCAGAAGTGTGTGAGGCGACACTATTTGCCATTTACTAATGATTAAGATTATGGCTACAGTCAGTCACTGTCACTTAACAATGGAGAGTGTTGTACAATTCGTGTTCAGTATGATCTTCATGTGTATGTGCATAGATAGATTATGATTGCTCAACAAGGAATGACTGCCATTACATTAAAAAACTAGAGAACTGAGCACAAACAGGTAGAGTGAGGACTAGATGCATTGTTTTCCTCTCCAGTTTTGTGCCTGTGACGAAAATACCAATTATTCATTGCTGGAGAACATTCCTATTCAGTGCTATGGGTATGTGGTCTAATTCTTCTTGGTTGCCTTGGTGACATGCACATCACGAAGACAACACAGCATCTCGCAGCCTTCCAGCCTGCTAACCAATTCCCTGCCATCCAGAGAGATGCTCTCAGCTGTGAATTAAAATGGTAAAGACATATCCATACCTGCCAACAAGAAGGAACTCCCCAAACACCCCGAGTCGCCTCATGGCCATCAGGAGACCTCGGACAGTCATGCCCTCGCAGAAGCACACCACTACACGAGCTTTGGGTAGACGTTCACGTAGTTTCCGCAAAAGGCGATCAAAGTGCTTCTCCCCAGCATTACTGTAGATCTTGTCTGAGTGGGCAATACATAAGCCTTCCTGAGAGGCCAGCTCCTTGAAGGCCTCCATGCCACTCTCCCCATAGTTTCCTTAAGATGATGAAGGAAATAGACTGTTATTAAGTGATGAGAATTCAGCTATGAAACAACATGAAATGGAAATGTGGGGCATTAGTTATCATTTATTATCTGATTGTGACACTAACAGTGTTTTAGGAAAACAAAGCATTACATGCATTGGTACTTACAAAAAGACGCACATAGGATTAACAATTTCTTCCATCCGCATATTTCTAATTATTTCACTGATGGACAATAAATGTTATACTTAAAGGCCACGCCCAAGCAGTTGTTCAGCACATCAAGCCCTGACTGAGCTGAAGCTCTGATCCTCTGATAATGAGTGTCAGCGGGTTTACTGGCTACTGATTGCAATCAAAGCCAAAAAGGGTGAAGATAACTATTCTTGTTCAAATGTGCACTATCCCAATCAAGGACACTGCAAAGCTGTTTGAGTCTAAATCTTCTATTTTCATGTGGACTGTAGTGCTTGACTGAAGTGCCACGCTCTGGATTGTTGATAAATCCCGTGGCTCTTCAGCATGAGAGCTGGATTACAAAGAAAATCCTATCGCTGGTCCATGCTTGAACATGTGTCTGTGTGTAGTTTGCATGTTGTCAGAATGAAATTAAAAATCTCAAAACATTTGTTGTTGTGCAACTGACTTTATGAGGCCAGGTTCCTCAGAGCCTTGATGGTGCACTTTCCTTATATGGGTGATGATGACTTTATCTGTGCATGGCTTTATAAAGCTAGGAAGACAGAAGCTGAAATAGGCATCACAGTGATGCATTTACTGTGGCACAAAATGGGCCCATGTATTGGTTTTTCAATGGTCTTTTTATGATATTTCAATTGTCTCATTTCATTCTCCCAAATGGAAATGACGATATCCAATTATTTTACTCTTTTGCATCTACATTGTGTGACAGGTGGGTGGTGGTGCATTAGTTGACAGCCTGTGTGACAATGACCACCGAAACCTTCTTTGAGTATTCCTACCAGACTGATGATAATTGAGACAGGTAATTTATGCAATTTCACAGCCCTAGCTGTTGCTATGGGCAACAAGCTGCATTTATAACTTGTCTAAGGTGGTGGAGAGGGAAAACTCAAAAGCTTAACCCAGTCGTGACCACTATTATAGAGATAACTGACTGACTGTCTGAGATGTCTGTCAGATAACTAAATATAGAGCAAAACAAATGTTAGGATAAGTTCTGGCAAAAGGCAAAATATGAAATGAAGTCACAGGTACATGGTCTCTTAAAAACTGAACCTATATTCATTAGAAGGATTTATATTTACAGATTGCCACCCCTAAAGGAAATATTATAATTTATTCTAATCAAAAGTTGCAGGTGTGTACTTATTTTAAGTATCCCATGTTTACCATTCATTGCTTGCTTGCAATCAAATTCATCCTTCTCCTGACTAGTATTTCATTACTCTTAAATTATCACTTCAGTCCCACAGGATTGTCTTGCAGGTATGTTGAAGGTCAGACAGCTGACGCCACCTAGTTATGCCTCAAGGTACTACAGCTCCCCAACTCCCTCTCTTCATCTATCTGATAACAACCTGGGTCAAAACCCCTCTCCAACACAACACTATAATAGGACTTTCCAAAGATGTTTTACACTCCCCATGCGTCTACAGCTCCTCATGGGGTATCCTGGGTAATGTAGCCCGTCAGTCATAATTTGGGTGCACATCAACGACTGTGTTTCACAAAGACTTTAATGAAAAGCCATAGACATAATTCACTTCACAGTAATTACTCTGTCTACCCAACCAGTCGCTCCACTTTACCACCTGTCTTCACCATAATACTGCATGCTGTTGTGCTGTTCAGCTGAACAAATGAGCAAAAGAGTTTTCAGAAAGAAAGTGAACCCATCATAGTATGAGATACCGAATACTATTACTGGAGTTTCTTTGGAGATAAGACATTAATTTAAATTTATATGTATCTTGCGAAATTTTAAATAGTAATGTAATTTTTCATCCCGGTCTCATTCTCCTGACTTAACCATGGAATTAAAGATTTCTAAATTAACACCTAAATTGTTAATGCTAAAACTGTCCCTTGTGTGCTTGGCTGCACATTGAATTTTAAGACCTGCAATTCTAATGACTCTCATCACACATTCAGGAACTTCCAGTACTGGATCCACATACTGATATGTATTATACTGTAATAAATTAAAGAAAGAAATGAAGAGACCACCCAGTGTTTACTTAGCACATACCCTTGTGCAGGTTAGTTAATCCAGGTACACATCTGTATGATGATGCATAGACTGTTTTACTGAAAATAATGTCCACATGACTCTCAACTCCAGAAAACAGCATAAAATCCCTGATGAAGATATATTTGCATATGCACATATGTGGGTGCAGCTACCTGCCCTAAAAGGCGTGAAACTGACAGAGTGAGAGAGAAACGTGTAGATATGGTCAATGGAAAAGTAAAGAAATATATAAATATTGTTGACATCCAGCTGTTCTTCCCCTTAAGAATCAAACGTGAAATAACATGAAAGTAGGATTCTTTGAGAATGTAGCCCCCCCAGTTTAGTTGCTCAATTAATATTTTGTTGATCATTTTATGAACTTAATTTATAACCAGCAGCTTAATATAAAAAATTTAGCCTGCCAGGTTTCCCTGAAACTCCATTTTAACTGACCCTATTAAGGACATTCAGTTTAAAAAGTGGAAAAAATAAAATATATTATATATTTTATATATTATAAAATATAATAATGCTGATTTTTTTCGACATAAAACAGCAAATATGCACCTCTCTTAGACTTGGAACTCATGAAATAAGAATATTTTAGTGATGCCATCGGAAATATCATAATGAATGATGATGTCTCACCCTCAGTGTGCACTGCAGACACATAGGTCCAGTTGTACCGCTTGACGATGTCCAGTATGGCCCGGGCCTGGAGGGTGTCTGAGGGCACGACCCTCAGGAAATACTTAAACAGGGTCTTGTCACTCAGGTCGATGCTGGTGGCAGAGTAAGCGATCTGCGGGATGTTAAATAGCTGTAGAAGGTTCTGCACCTGAATGGCCACAGAGCTGGATCCAGGTCCGATCACGCCAGCGATGGGTTTCTTGGTGGGTGGAGGTTGGTTGGATGGAGTGCCATCGATACACCATTTAGACCCGTCCTTATCGTCCCTTATGGAGATGAGGGAATCCCGGATGAACTCGATGCTCTGCTCCAGGGCCACAGATGAATGCCAGCATGAGTCCCGGATCTCACAGCCCAGGCTGATGTTTGGGAGCAAATTCGGGTCGGCGTTGATCCGGTCCAACGTGTGGAACATAGCCTCAATCCTTTGGATGCCATACTGCTCGCGGACGTCTCCGCACTTCCTCTCGGCCACTTTCTCCGCGGATGGCTGGTGGTGAACGGAGAAGAGCGCGCCGATGATCACGTCTCCATCCATACGAGCCACGGAGCGGGATACGGCGCGGGGTACCACCGATCGCTCATACATACTGCTGTGGGAGAGCACCAGGACGCGGAAGAAAAACGTGGGGAGACACAGGAGAGCGAAGAGACCCATCTTTACGCGTGCCATATTGTGCCACATCTCGTGAGCCGTGCCAAGTATGCAGGCATACTATCTCCTGTCTGTCAGTACATCCACGTTTATCCCAGCGACCATGATGTGAGAATACGACGCCTGGGGCATATTCGCCTACACCTGCAGGAAGAAAGACAAACTGCTGTGACATGTAAACCAGGAGAAACGAGGCCGACTAAACGTTCATGTAGGAGCAGTTGACTAAGCACGCATGCTCCTTTCCATCAACGCCCTGATTTACATTCCTAAAGCTGGTAACAGTTCCCAGCCTCTCTTATCAACTACAATCGAGGTGCCTTTGAGCAAGGCACTTAACTCAAACCCAACTGATCAGTGGGCAGTAGTGACTGCTGTCCACTGAGAACTGCCCGACTGAGCAGGTGGTTAGCTTTTTAGAGAGCAGGCAGTGACTTTACAATTCCTCGGACAATCGTTTTGTATTATAAACAACCAGTGCAGTGAATCGAGAGAGGCTGATTCACATCGCTGCCCATTGAGAAAACCAGGCAGAAAGCAGATGTCAGCACCGCGGACAGCGCACTTTCCAAACACGCTACAAGGACGTCTTCGGGACTGCTGCTCTGTGCTCGTCATTCTCTCACAGACACATTCTGCGATCTTAACGATTTGACTCAGCTCGTTTATGATTAAGCCGATGAAGGAACATCTTTCAACACACTTATTAGAATTCTGCAGGAAGATAAATAAGCCAAAAGAACCGGGACTGTTTTGATGTTAAACGTATCGTACAGTCTTGTTATTATTTGTCGTGCAGCCTACAGTAGGCAGGGTAATAATAATATAATAATTATAATACACGAACTAAGCAAATATCTTCACAATTGCATTAACCTATATAATCTTACATCTATCGTTCTCATTTTCCTATTTTACATGAAACACATATGAAGACGTTTTTTTCTACGATTATTGCATCAAAACTTACCTGAGTCCTTGAGACATGTCGCCTGCCTTCGTCCGTCTTCTGTAGCGCGTGGTCCTCGGCTGAGTTTCTCTCTCTCTCTCTCTCTGTCTTTCTCTCTCCCTCCCTCCCTCCCTCCCTCTCTTTCTCTCTCACCCCTTCTCGCAACTCGAAACGTGAACACTAAGATCGCTCTGCATCCGCAGCGTTTTCTACAGAATTATTTACATCTTATGCCCGCAACTTTTCACAAACGCACGTATATGAGTAAGACCTGCAATGTTTTATCAGAGCCAAAATGACAGCAAAAAAATCGAAATCTGTTGTCACAATACATTTTAAATTCAGGATTCTTGCTTACTCTCTCTGTGCAAGATTGGCTAGATACATCAGTTTATTACAGTATTTTTTCACGCACGGAGATCTATAGATCTATAGTGTTCTAGATACACCCAGGTTAAAGGGAAGAGTGAGATCCGTTCTGGGGACGATGTCAAGTCTGTGGCAGAAAAACGTTTATGTACCAGCACAAAACTGTCTTCATGTGTGTATGTGTGATAACTGCTGTCCATCTCAATGAGTGCATCCATAATTATGCCACTTTGAGATGGAGACAGAAACTGTGATCTACTTGTGTCATGCGTTAGGCACTATTTGAATTATACAACAGCTCACTAAAACTGAAACTACTTTATAGGATGTTGTACAGACAGACAAAAAGCAGACACAGGGGTCCTTCATTGTATGTAGCTATAGTTTATATCTTCACACTTTAAATTTGCTTGAGGCCTGTTCTCTAATAGACTAAATGAGTCACAACATAAGCTGCGTTGGGTGTTTCAGCACCACGGACAGCAGTGAACATCTGGCATCGCACCGCCTGGCGTTTGGGTGAAGGTCACTGGTGACATTTCAGTCATCAGTTGAACAGAGGCCAATCATAGATCTCTGTTCAGAGCTTCACTCACACCTGTGCGATGTGGTAACCATATGGTCTACTGTATACTGTGCGCTATGATGCCTGCATTATGGCATAAAACGGTGAAGACAAACATCTGATAAGATTACATAAAAGTATAGTCTACTATTTACACATCATTGATTGTTTTCTTGTGAGGAGTTTCTCGCCACTATAAGCTACTATTACTAAACAACCTCCGTCCCTCTGTGGTGAGCGAGATGACAGTGAGCGGGTCCTGTGGTTTAACTCCACCCTGCTAGTTATCTCACGCAAAGATAGCCCACTACCGGGGGGCTTGTAGGTTGTGTTGGGGTCCCGTCGTGACTCACGCCAGGCGGTATAAATCACAAATAAACTTATAAAAGAGTCTCTCTGACGCTGCCACTGCTGGTGCCCGGGGCCTGGAGAGCGAGCATCTGATATTGAACCTGAATAAAAGTGACACTCATGAGAAGGGGAGACTTCTTGGATGCTGCAACCAACCACTCTTAAAGACAAAGGGCGATGGCGGTTTATTCGAGGACTGGAGTCTGTTTGGGTTTTCAGCAATTATTTAAGCCGTATCATATTATTTAGATGCTTTAGTACTGGGCGAGAGAGACAAAAACAGTTACATTATTATCAGCTAAAGGAGTTATATAAAATATATACTGTATGTTTTATTTTTCCATTTTGTTCCCCTGTGTCTTCCCACTTTCACTCATTTTCTATTTTATTTCCTCAAAATATAAACCTCATCAATAATATGTTGACAAGCCAATCTGTCATAGGCGTTGCTTTATGCAAATATGCTAAAGCTGGTACTTATTCAGCAACATTTGTCTTTTTCCCTCGGGATTGATAGCCTGTTGCAAATGTGACATCTTACAGAAAACATGACAAATATTCTCACAAAACAAGTTGTTTTGTTATCTAAAATGTCACATTGAACCACTTAAAACGTGCAAAGCCAGACAGAGGGTTTCAGCACCAGTGGAAGTGGAATGAAGGTAAGTTGCGCAGCACTACACCAGTTTAGGCTACTGGTGAAGTTCTGTCACTATCAGGTGGGAAAAGAAAATTAAAGTCCAAAAACAGGAAATATGTTATTCATTCCGTCCGTCTGCACAGTTTTAATGATGTGCAGAAGTCAGTGTTTTTAAATTAAATGCAGAGAAACCCCTTCAAACACTTCTACTTAGTAACTCGCCATCTTGCTCATTATAGACATCATAAATCACAAACGATGCACATGAGTCACAGTTGTTTTTATGACATAATTCTTGGATTCATTAACTTTATTCATTGTTATTCATACTTTATTATTCATTCCATATTAGATTAACAAATGCACAAGTTAAAAACACTAAGCAACACTATGACTGCATTGTGTTTTCAATCCAAATCTAAATTGTAATAAGCAGGATTATGTAAAAATTATAAGATTTTTGCATGAAAGGTTAAAATGCATTTTGAAACGTGAGCTGAGTTTGGATTGAACACTTAAATACAACAAAAATAATTAATAGGAAAAGTCATTTTCTATTCCTGTATTTAATAGAAGAACTATTAAATATGTTCTACCAGGTAGCCTACATGGTTATGATCTCACGTTATGGTTTTGCTTCAACACCTCATGACAAGTGTATTCAGTCCTGTTAAGCGCTGTCCTGCTGATGTGTCCATGAGTCAGCTCCTCCAGCTCCAGGGGTGCTGTTTTGCAGGTGACCCCGACCTCGATACGTGGTGTCTCTCCCCGTTAACGACAATGAACTGAGGCTCTGCCAAACCGTCACCAGCTCGGACACCACTCAGGAGAAACGGTGCAATGCTGACATCTCCTGTCTATTACTGGTTAGTGCGTGTTATGTAAAAAAAGATGGAAAGGCGTAAAAGAAGTCTTTTTCTGTTAATTTTCTCATTTTAACTTCTTATTTTTATTGTATTCATTAGTAGTATTATATAGTATTATTTTCTATTTTGCACTATCTATCACTATCTATTTCTATTCCCTATTCAGTTCGCTTTGAGTCTAATATTTATTTCTAATAGGCACAAACATACCCTGCCTATGTAGCTATTAAATACAGTAATAAACATATACTGAATTAACAAAACAAAAAAAAATATTAAATAACAGATAACCTGTCAGATTAGTCAGATAATGTGTGTTATTATTAATGCTGGAACCCAGAAGTTAATATTAGTGTAAATGATCAATCCTTAATTTACAAATATCGATTCAGTGATAATTCTACTATTTTCATTTTTTAAATTGTACAACTGTACGACTGTACTGTAACACATAATCTACACGATTATGTGTTATATGTTGTTTTACTCATTACTTTTCTTCGAGCGTCTCTTGTGTTATTACTACAAAATGGCTGTAGGTTACATTGTTGTCAATAAAGTTTGGAAAAGAAAAAACGTGAAGCTGTAGTGAGAAGGGCTGTAGCTAGCTGTCATTAGCAGTTACTCTTCAGAGGCAAACACAGTTAACAGCCAGTTGTATTTGGCTAAAACAATCTAGGATATCCTGCCATATGTTTTCATGACAATACAACGATAAGGCGAGAAGCTGCTTTTGTGCTAATCTTACGTTATGTGGCTAAAGTAGCTTGTTGTGAACCACTGGACAGCCGAGATAGCTAGCTGTTGTTAGCCAACATTAGCCGGCCAGTGTAAGCTAAGTTGCCATGTTACAAAAACAAGTTGATTTAATAGAGAAAAAACAGTTGACAACAAGCTGGCTTGTGGTAGGTGTATATATATAAACTGTACGTAGTAGGAAAGGCTTTTCTTATCGTCGGTGGTTTTGCTACGGTGCTGTTTGGTGAGTAAACTTGAACAGTCAGGGACAGTAACTAAAGTGTATTCCTGGTATGCGGCTATGCTACTTCGGTGTTGTCAGTGTTTGTGCTTTATATGGGACGTTTGTTAAATCAAGTGAGCGCATATTGATTATCTGATTACTAAAAACGCATTTAATCAAAGTTAAGGATTTAGTAGTGATAATTTATGATTTTATGACTCTATGAGTAATGTAAGCTTACTGATGTCATTGTAAACTGCGTTTATAATTCTGTCCAGACATTTTAGTGAACAAAGCCAAATTTACATTTACACATATGAATATACTGTTTAATGAAGTGTTTATGGAAACCAAGAAAAAGTTCCTGTGTTATCTTGTAATAGCATCATAGACGAGCGTCTCTGTTCACTGTCTCAGGTCTCTGTCTGCACATGAAATTATATAAATTTTGTGGTAGTCATGTTTGGTTTCCTGAAAGAAATACACAAAAGTTATGCTTTCTCTATGTTCAGGTTCTTTAGGTACACTCATAAGTGGTATTCAAGTAAAATCGTTCTTAGGCTGTATTACAATTGTGTGCTACTAACATCTGTAACAAATAGTTACAGATGTTAGTAGCTTTGCACATTACATTGATGAACAGTAGACGTTCAGCAGACTCAAAAAACAGACTCAAAACGTGCTTAGAAATAGTGTTGTAGTGTGGAATTAAGATATAGTACTCTCTTTTCCCAAGTGTAAGAAAGGAAAGGGTTTGACCTCCTTGATATTCGGCTTGGAAACTTCCTAATAAGGTACTTGTATGAGACAGCCTTTTAGGTGCATCGTATCAGTGTTGAGCACAGTTAAGTTCCGCATAGGATGGCGTGGGGGCACTGTTTCACTGTCGCACAGGCTCAAAACAAAAAGAAAGACATTTCTGCAAGCTATGCCGTTTAGTTCTGTGTTCAGGATATATTCCAATATTCAGACTCTGTTTATTTTTTATAGCATCAATATACAAGCACAGTCTGATATTTATACTTTTATAGGTATATGATTTATGGTGTAGTTTTACCCTTTTAATTCATTTGCTTTATTTATTTTGCATTGGTCAGTGTCTTGAGCTGCTGTAACATCTAATTTTAGATCGATGGACAAAACTTTTGGAAGCTTCCTATTTGTGCTGAAAAAAGGCTGAAGCTTTGGGGCGTGGATCTTAGGAAGCACAATGACATCTGGTGGTTTGCAGTAATTATAGCAGCCATTCAAGACTAGTCCAAAGCTCTGATACAATATCGTGCTGATTTCTTAGTTTAAATCTTACATGGGCACAACCAAAACCTAAAAAGGCTACTTTTCTACATTTTTATATATTATATTCTTGTTTTGAAGCACTGAAGTAATCACTCATAGTATTGTGCAATATTTTACACAAGCTCAGTCATAATGTAATGAAATAGTATGAGCTCCAGGGCTGAATCAGGCTTCAGTGCTTCTGTATAATTTATCTGACAAAACTATTTTCTCCTCTTGGGAACTTTTTTTTATGTTGTATTATCTATAAAACACCTTATTTGCTTTATCTGCTTATTTGACAGAACTTTGTATTTTCTCAGAGAGTCACCCTCAGGAGCTTTACACCCACACAGCTCTGAAGATGGAGGAGGACCATGTTCACTGTATGTCCTGTGTTAACCAGAGATGCATGGTTAGATCTCAACCAGGAATCGTTTGTGATCTTATCATCTGTCCTCTTGTCTGTGGGGCTGTGTTTCACTCCTGCAAAGTTGATGAGCACCAATTAATGTGCCCACTGGCAAGGGTTTCCTGCCTAAATAGTGGGTATGGCTGCCCCACTACCCTGGTGCGCAACCAAATGTCTGCACACCTTGAAGTGTGTCCAGCTGGTGTTGTGTGCTGCACTATGGAGTGGAACAGATGGCCTGTTAGCTGCCTGGACTACACTTCCTATGAAAGCCTGAGCCGTGGGGTAGAGGAGGTGGAGCAGTTGGACATGGCACTTGCCCTTCAGGACCAGCGGACACTACTTGAATCTCTCAAGGTGATTGCCATGGCACCTACCACGGAGAGAGAGCCACCTGTCCCTGTTGGTAAAGAGAACAGGGCAAAGGACGCAGCTTTACTAACATCTGTCGCAGAGGGTGCCACCTTTATTGAGTCACCTTCACCGTCATCATCCCCATGTCAGCCACAACCTCCCCCACCAGGCTCAGCAAAGGAGAAAATTGCCAGTGGAATTAATGGCTTGAACGAGGAGCACTTCAGTAAACTCTATGATGCCACAGTTGAGACTGCAAGAAGCTTAGCTGCTGCTTTAGACTTTGTTAGCAGTGCCAGCTCAGTTGATAGCAGCACAGATTGTGTGAACAGAGGAGCTGCTATGCAGAAAGGTAGATTTAGCAGCTATGAAGACCTTCAGAATGGAGTGAAAGAAAAAAAACTTACAGCTGATGAAGGTTTAAATGTAAGAGAGATGGAGGAACAAAGTGTTTGTTCAAGCTGTCTGAGTGGAACAGATCTGAAGGTTATAAACACAACTAATGGACTTGTGTCAGAACCGGTGAAGGCCTGTCTGGAGACAGTCTCTCCTGCTGAGGTGCAAGATGACTTGAATGATTGTGTTTCTTGGGAGCCAGTGACACCTCAAATGGCATCTCCAGTTCATGTCAGCCAGGGTGTAGCACAGAGGGCTGGTCATGTGGTCCTGGAAGATAGGGGGCTAGTTCTTTTAGAAAACCACAGGCCCGAACAGAAGTTCCACAACTACCATTTTAGGGGCCAAGGCCAAAGTGCAGTACCCAATGGACGGATATGTTTCATCCCAGACAGGTCACTGTATAGACTGAGGCCCAAAATGGAGGATAAGGCTGTGGACACCTCAGATCTCGAGCAGGTTGATGATCCCATGGGCCTTGGAGAGATTGATCTGATCACAGCAGCCCTCCTGTTTTGTTTAGAGGAGTCCAGAGAGTGTAGAAGGATCTCAGATACAGTCTATATTGATGGCTATCGTGTTGACTTTGGCACACAGACTTTTACTTTCCCTGCAGCAATCCTGGTAACCAACACTAGAGTGGGTGACATGGCCTCTGCGTCTGCCTGTGATCATGCTGCCCCCCCGCTCTCCTACCCCAGCCCCTTCCGCACTCTCCGCCTCGGACTTGTCCTGGAAGCTCTGGAGGTCGAGGCAGTCCCACATAACCGCTACCTTCCTCCTAACCCCCGCTACCAGCACATGTTCCCCTTTGTCTGTGGTCAGTTATTCCGCCGAGACCAGTTTTCTTCCCATTTCACAAATGTGCATGGTGATATTCATGCTGGTCTCAATGGTTGGATGGAGCATCGCTGCCCCCTGGCATATTATGGCTGCACATTTTCTCAGCGAAGGTTTTACCCATCAACCCGGGGGGCCAAGGTGGTTCATAACAGGCACCTCAAGTCCTTTGGGGTTCAGCCTTGCCCAAGTTCAAAACTTCTTATTGACTCCCAGTCTGACCAAATTAGTGGACTGCCAATTGAGATCCTGTGGCACATAGCTAGGTTCCTGGACAGTTTTAGCCTGTGCCAGTTGTCACTGGTGTCACGGACTATGAGGGAGGTGTGTGCCAGTCTTCTACAGTCCAGGGGCATAGTGGAGCTGCAGTGGGAACGAAGACAAGGCCCTGGTGCTCATGGAACAGTGTCATGGCAGATCAAAAACAGAGTGAGTAGAAAACTAATGTGTGCTTTTGCACGAAGCAGCATTCTAAACAGTTCCAGCTCCACAGGAAATACTAAAATATTACAATATATGCACAATAAAAAAAAAATCGGATTTTCAACTAAATCCATCTACCGGCACCTCTAAAGCTCACTTATTAACATATTATGCTTCAACTGTTTAATCCACTAAAAACATTAAAATTGTATGTACAAGCGATAATTTACCTATTTCCTGGCTGGGAACACCAACTTCATGTTGTTTTCACTCATTGTCTGGCAACTGGTCCTGACACATAACCTGCCAAATAATACTGCTGGGGGAAAAAAGAAAATAATTATGTGTATTTCCCAAAATATTGAACTATTCACTTAAATGTTAAGAGATAGTTAGAGTATGGATATCACATGTAAGAAATCAACCAGATCTCTCTTAAGTTTTTGACAAGTATCACTCTCTTTTATTTATTGTTGTAGGTGTGGAGATTCAGCACTGCTTTCAGCCCAGTGTTGTCGTGGAGTTTCACTGATCTCCCCAGCATGTCAGACCATCTTAAAAAGTGCCACTTCAACACAGTGGAACACAAGACAGAGCCTGTACCTCTTCCTGCAATGTGTACTGCACGAGATGGACAGTCCCTGCGTCGTGTCCTGCGTCATGTTAACACCTGACCAAACAAGACTGACCTCGTACCTGCACGAGAGTCCCTGTGGTGTTATGTGGATGTTGTGAAATTAACTCTTCCTATATTACCATAGATTACGGAGAAGCCTTAATGAAATAACACCTCGCCTGCTAGAATGAAGGTCTGTTGTTGTAGGTGCTCCCTTAGTGGAGAAAAAAACATTAAGAATTTAGCTTTGCATGGATTTTTTTGCTGGAAATTGGCCATTATGCCAGTCAGATTAAGTTTATTTTCTTGAAGACAAATATGCACACTACATTTATATTACTCTACACAATATTGTGAGGGAAAGGAAAATATATTTAAACGTTTTCACTGTCTTGCCTTTTAGTAGTAGCCATGGGGAAAAGCAGATTTTTTTTTGTTAAAATGCATTATTTCTGCGTGACAGAAGTTATGCCAGCACTTTATACAATATTTGCTAATCCCCCCATGTTGACTTTTGACTCTACATGATGTAGTCTTTCTGATCCCAATGTTGAGTGTCAACACAAGAGGAGAGTAAAAACAGATGGATATTAAAACGAGGTTAGCCTGATGATGCATGTGATATGCTATCATTTAATAAAGTCTTTACAGCCTTTTATATGTTTGTCTTTCCCAAGTTATTCAGTATAATACTACACTGTTGTTACAATCTATGGGTGTCTGGCGACAAGGAAAATATCTGAATTGTACCCACAAATGCTAGCAACTAATGAACAGCCTTGTTGCTGTTATGCTGTTGTCAAATGTCTTCACAATATAATTTCATCAGTTTGTAGAAGGCATAAGCCAGAGGTAGCTTTTTTTTTTAACACAATGTGTCCAAATTGCAAGGGTTCCAGGGAAATTGGACACTTGGCTACTAAACTTATTATGAGCCTTTGCAGCTGTGTTTTGTTTAAATGTTAGTTCATGTACAAAAGAGTTCACATTCAGTTAAATGTGAGTTGCCATTTAGGCTGAGGTGGAGTTGTCACTATGTGAATTAAAGAGTTTCATTGCAAGAGAAGAAGAATTACACTAAAATCAGGAAAAATCTATCACATGTCAGAGGTAATTGGTTTGCCAGAATCTACAGCTGGGTTTATTCTAAAAGTCAGGTGCTCGCATGCTTTATCACGTGCTTTATAATCCTTACAACAGGTCCACTAAGGTACAGAGTTTTAATTCCCCTGGAGTGCAATCTATACATCTGAATTCTAATACACAAAATGTTTTGTGTAATTGTCTGGATCTGGGCTACTATGAACCATAGTTTAGTGAAACTATGGTTCATAGTCAAACATGATGCTATAATTGCAAGACTGTATTTGCAAGTTTAAACTGTCTCTTACTCTGTTGCCTTTGGGAACAGACAATAAAGTTTTTCTATTCTTTTCTATTCTCAAACCCATGAGTACATTTTTTAAAATATCATGGTCACAGCTTACATTATGTTTTTTCTCTATCTTTACAGTAGATTATATTTCCTTAATAAATATTATATTTATTGATAATGGTATATATGTACAGTACAATACCAATACCAAGTCTTTAGCAATGCCTGCGCCTCTGAGAGGTGGTTTCCAGAAACAGCTGATTTGGATTAAATGACAATGTTAATATACTGATACATATGACATGTACTGTCTGATAGTTACCAATGACCAGAGCCAAATTCCATGTTAGCATACTTGGCCAATGACGCTGATTCTGGTTATATTTAAGGAAATGCAGTATTGAAACTTGTCAATAAATTCTATTTGGGAAATTATTCATAAAATGTTAAATGAGTGCAATAATTACTATTTTAAGTTATATTCAAAAGTCTTTCTTCTTTCTGTATACTTTCTTGTAAATTTGATTTTTCTGATGTTTCACAACAGCGAAAATGTTTCATATCTTTTTAACCACAAATTGTTAATTTTATAGTTTAAATTTTCTTTAAATAATAGTTTAACAGAACCAAGAATGAAAAAGCATAAATTCCAACATAATAAGGACTTTTACTGTACATTGTAATGAACTACTACAAGCCTAATTTATACTGATAAAGAGCTTTTGTCATTGTCCCAGTTCCCAGTAAAAAAAACAAAAACACTTTATAGCATTTATTCTTAATTGTCATATATTTTCTTAATTTTTTAGAATTATGAACCATTTAGGACTAAAAATTTACTCTGAGTCTCATGAACTAGAAGATACCAGTTCACTTTGGCAGGGATAGTTGGAAAACAAGCAGGGCAGTAGCCCTCGAGAACCAGGACTGTCTAAGGTCTAATGACTCGTGAAATCAGTGAATGTCCAACAGCTGTGAGACCTCTTGAGTAACTCAAATGGTGGTGGGATTTGTGCTAAACTTGTTTAATGATTAACACACTAAAAGGTTTGTCCTCTTTTCCCATTTGTTTAAGAATAGAAATGTCATCATGATGTTTTTGCATGTGTTATGTCATCATGTGTCACTTATTGTATGTAATCACTGTTGTTGTCTTTTTACTTCTGTATGTCTCGGCTCTTGTAGCTATAGCCAAACATTATGGCAGAGTACACTCTGACTGTGACTACAGGAAGCATGCTGAATGCAGGCACATTAGATAATGTGTATGTTACCCTTATTGGTAGTGAAAGGGAGTCTGAACAAACACTGCTGAGCCCGTTTGGATTGGATGACAAACACGCAAAGGTGAGTAAAACTAAAATTAATGTGGCTGTTCATACATGTTCATGTTTAGTTTTAATTTTATGGTTTTTAAACATTTTCTTTTGGTCACCGCTTGATGGGAGTACAAAACTCCCACCACAGGGAACAGTTTTCTAACAGAGATCTACATACTCGTTTTAAGACACTTTAGTCCATTTGTTCATCCTCTCCATCCACAGGTGGGAACATATTCTGTGACTACACTTTTTTCTTTAGGATGTCTCCTCCTCCTCAAGTTGGAGAAAGATCCTTTTCAGGTGTCCCCAGAAAAAAACTGGTTTTGCTCCACAATAGTAGTGACAACACCTGAGAAGGATGAAATTCTTTTCCCCTGTCAAAGATGGCTGTCCAGGGGTGAGACATTGTTTTTGAGACGTGGGAGAGGTTAGTGATATCCTACTTATAAAGAGCTATTGCATGTACATTTGAAGCACTTGTTGCTGGGCTATGTAAAGGCTAAATTATATGAATTTCTTCTGATCATGTCTTCAAGTAATAGAATTTAATTAAACCTACTTTTGAAATCTACCTCTGGGCTGTAATCCATACAGCGACAAAAGCTTTTGAGGATCTCTATCCTCAACTAATAGAAGAACGGAAAAAAGAACTGTTGCAACAAAAATTAACATACAAGTGAGTGTTGAATCAGTTTCCATTAATATCAATTTACAGTTTTAGAAGCTGCATCTCTGACCATTGACTGGGACCACTACTCATTACCTTTGTATTTCTTGTATTTTCTTAATTCCTTCACAGATGGGTTAAGTATGCAGAAGGAATGTCATACATCTTAAACATCAGCAATCCAACAGCTGTTCCTGCAGATATTAGCTTCTCTTTATCAAAAGCCTATGAATTTAATTCCGTAAAAGAAGCAGTGTAAGTGATGCAGTCTTCTGTTATTGCAAAAATGAATAATGGAAAATAAAACAAACATTGTCCAGTGAACAAAAGTGAAATCCTTTTTTGTTTGTTTTTGCTTTATCCAGATCAAATGAGCTTGAACGGAAAGGTCTGAAAGATTCTAATCAGCACTGGAAAAGCTTCAAGGCCATGAAAGCAGTCTCCTGGTTCAAACACTCACCCATCTCAGGTAGGAATCATAGTATTGTCTTGTGTTTTACTTCAGTGTAAAACATCTCCATAAAATCACTAAATGGTTATTATGCTCCAGAATATGTGTCAGAGCATTGGAAGTATGATGACTTTTTTGGATACCAGTTTCTTAATGGAAACAACCCCTTTGTGATCCAACGTTGCACAAAGCTTCCCTCAAACTTCCCTGTGAAAGAGGAAATGGTAAAGCCCTTTCTAGCCAGTGGAAGCTCTCTGACTGCAGAGATGAAGGTATGAAATGTGCATTTCCTGTTTTAAACATTATTTTCCCTCACCACTTACTCCAATCATTTTATAAGTCCTCACATTAGTAATTTCTATTTTACAGAAGGGCAATATATTCATAATTGATTACAACATCATGGAAGGTTTGCCTACTAGACTTATTGATGGCAAACCACTAGCTGTGCCTGCTGTTCTCTGCCTGTTGTACCTAAATCCAGAAAAGAAACTACTGCCCATCGCAATTCAGGTTTCTCGTTTTTACTAAACAATTTCAGACATCATACTTTTGGTTTCAGATCACCTTCAGCGAACCTAAATATGCTTCCACCCTCAGCTCGGTCAGCAGCCCTCAGAGAAGAACCTGATTTTTCTGCCCAGCGATTTGGAGACTGACTGGCTGCTAGCAAAGATATTTGTCAGACAAGCAGATTCCCTTTATGGCGAAGTGGTCAGTCATTTGCAGAGGACTCATCTACTGGCAGAGGTTTTTACAATGGCAACACTTCGCAACCTCCCGATGATTCACCCTCTGTACAAGGTTATGCAGTTTTCTTTATTTCATAATTCAGTTCTGCGTTATTTAGTTCACTTTTGTCACTAGTGTCCTCTCACACTCTCCTCTTCACAGCTGCTGATCCCCCATCATCGACAGACCCTGTATATAAACATCGTGGCTCGTGCTAGTCTTTATGGCCCCGGTAGAATACTTGGAAATGTATGATTTATGATCAGTTTCTTTGACCATATTTACATATTTCAGACTGTAGTCTTTCCTCTGAAATTCTTAAATTTTATGAACATTATCATTTTGAAATGAGACTAACTTCTGTGGAGAGACACTGATTTAGAAGCCATGAAAGCTATACCTGTTTTTCAGACTTCACTTGGAGCAGACGGGATAACAGAACTATTGAGACGGGGGCTCTCCCAAACAACCTACAACTCTCTCTGCCCCCCTGAAGACATTGCATCTAGAGGACTAGAGTCCATCCCCAACTTCCACTACAGAGATGATGCTCTGTGGTTGTGGAGCATCATCAACAGGTGAACTTCTGCATGCTGGCGGGCAACAACACTCATGATCTGAGGAGTAAATATGACATTACATTGTTAAACTGAGGACAAGATGCTAAAATTAGCATTTATTCAATCGTATCAACATGTTGTAAAGCTGACATTAGTTGTAAATCAAAAATTAACTTTTTAATTAACTAATTACTAAATTAAGAAATTATCTATATACTGATACTGTACACTTGTTTCCCTCAGCTTTGTCAAGGCCATAGTGGAATATTATTATCCAAGTGACAGTGAAGTGTCTGCAGATTATGAGCTCCAGGAGTGGATCACTGAGATCTTCAACTATGGATTTCTGGGAAAACACGATTCGGGTATCTTGTGCCTATTGTATCTGCTGAGACAGACTAATCAGGTTTCATGTGTATATCACCCTTCATTTATTTTTAGGTATGAAATTATTTTTAATCATTAAGGGAGCGAAAGGACAAGCACACGATTACTTTTATTTTTTTAGGCAACTATTTGGTGTAATTCCTTTCAGGATGATACTCAACTTACAGATATGAAACTCTGTTAAAATTGGTAATCATTAATGAGCTGACCTTATTCTGGGTTAGTATTGCAGGAGACAGGCACATCTGCTATTGTATCACAGGGCTAACACAATCTGAGGATAAAGGATGCAAAAATACAATTATGGAAATTTTACAAAAGATTTGTTCGGAATTTGCTCAGTGTCATACATTTAACAAGAACATTCCTGTCAGGAATCCCATCAAGCTTTCAGACTGTGGAGGAGCTTACCAAGTTTGTCACTATGGTGATTTTCACATCATCAGCTCAACATGCTGCAATGAGCGCTGGACAGGTAAGTGTTGTAATGCTGAGTTGAGAATTACAACCAGTCTGTTTTTCGACAAGAATACAGGATTACCACAGTTGCAAAAATTATGTATTAAGTATAAATTGTTTTATCTTGATTCCCATTAGCTATGACGAAGCAGCAGGTGGAAAAAAAAGATAAATTCAACTCGACACTTCCAACAGTCAGCCTTATTGAAAACAAAATTAAAGTTGGAAATTACAAGAACACCAGATTAAAATAAAAAATGGACCTCAAGGGATAGTTTGATAGTTCGGGGAAATACTTATTGGCTTCTTTGCCCAAAGTAGGATGAGAACATTGGGCCTCATTCACCAATATCTTGTTTTTTTTTTTTTTCTTATATTTGTTAAGTCTAAAGAAAAATCTACCTCTGATTCATGACTTGTTCGTAAACCACAGATTAGCTCATACCTTTGTTCTTATATTGATGATTCCCATTGTCCTCATAATTGAAAGCATGGTCTAATTATACCTATTTAGCACAGGTAAAAGGGCTCCAGAGACGTGTGCACACATCGAGCACTGGACTCACCAGAGATCTAAAGCAGAGGCAGCCCTGCAGGACATGAACAGCAAATGAGCACCATATTTAGTAGTGTCACTATATAAGAACATACTCAAAGATGTATGAAATACTTGTTCAGTGAACACGATCTGGAAACGGTGCTCGACTGATGTTGTAAAAAGAAATGCCTGTTAATCTGAAACCTGACAAAGGAAAATCTCAACACAGCCCTTTTCGCACTGCTCATTCAAGGTGCGTTTACCACACCAGTATGATGCCTCGCTGTTCTCTATAAAAACTACCACACTGGTGTGGAGGGGTCCATGTTGACCCTTCTTTAAGCCACCTCAAGAGGTTGTGTCAGAGGTTCAACTTCCAGATAACTTCACCTGAATGACTGAGAATCTTCACTGACATATCTCTACAACTAACTACTTCAGTATTTCTCATCATGAATGTTCTGTTATTGCACAGCTCAGTGTCACCAGAGTTTGTTTAATCCCAGCTGTATATCTTCCAAAGTTTGATTTTCTAGGTTGGCTTCCCAACGCTCCATTTTTGCTCCACCAACCACCACCAAAAACCAAGGGGCAGTCATGTATGAAGGCTATCTTGATGACACTGCCAAATAAATCCCTTGCAGGACTTAGTATGGCAACTGAGTGGCACCTCAGCAGGAAGTATAATGATTTTGTAAGTCAGACTTTTAGTTTGTCCATTTTCCACAAGTGTTTGACAAGCAGATCTCCTTTTCACATTTGACTCATTCCCCAGTTTCACATATTGATTTTCTCATTATCAGGTACCTCTGGGTTATTATCCTGAGCAACGCTTTGATGAGCCAGCAGCCTTACAGATGATTAAGGATTTTCAGGCAGAACTAGCCCCCCTAAGTGTCGCTATTGCTGAGAGGAACACAGAGCTTGAGCTGCCTTATAATTATTTGAACCCCAAAAACATAGAGAACAGTATATCTATTTGAACAGGATCAATTGTTTATTCAACAGCTGTTATAGTGTTATTGTCCTGTGTGATGCATCTGAGACAGTGATTCCTGTACTGTAAAAGTAAAGATTCACTCACACATTTGTTTTTTTTCTACTGTGTGATTTGTTCTAAAGAAACCAGTGGTAACACTACAGTAACCAAAGCTATTGTATTAAACCTTATTAGCTATGCTAGCTGAATTGCTCTAGAGAGTCAGTTAGTGTCTCAGTTGATTGGACCAAACCTTTGGTCCAGACTCAAACATTTCAGCAACCATTGGATGGACCGCCATGAAATTTTGCCCCAACTTTTCCTCTAGCACCTCCATGAGGCTCGTGCCAAGTTGGACTCGGAGGGAATTATATCTGGTGATTTTCTGACTTTACCTAAATTCCACCATTATCTTGTGGAATATCAACATCTTCCCAAATAATGGGCACAAAATTTTACAGACCTAATGATTTTTTTCCCCCTCACCTGCGCCATTGTCCGGTTTAAAAAATTACTTTAATTTACAACCCAGTAACTGCAAAAGAAATGGCACTCTCAACAGCCTCAGTTGTACTTTTGGTTCAGTGCTACATAGTGAATGTTAGTATGTTGACATGCTAAACTAAGGTGGTGAACATGGTAAATGCAGACATGCTAGTATTTTCATTGTTGGTATGAAGACATAAGCATTTAGTTCAAACTACCTGTGCCTTGGTAAATTGTGATAAAATATTGATCAATTGCCATAATCTATGAACACTCTTTGTGGAAACTGTATAGTAGAAAGTTCCTATGTAGTATATGGTTTCCAAAACTGAACCTATGGATATAATCTATAGCCTTCAGTTCACCATAAACTGTTCATTAAACTCATCTCAGTATGTCCAACAAACAGGTCTTTGTGAAAAGTAATTTTTATAGCAATGTTTGTGAAATTGGTTACCCCACTATTTTCATAAATGGCAAAACTTCCATACAGCTCAGAGTTGGCACATTGTTATAAAGGCTGCACTGGAAAAAAATATTTGATTATTGTGTGATGTGTCTCAGCTGGCAGTGATGAAGGCCTGCCCTATGGAAGAAACATTGATTAGAATGATTGGTTTGGTTAGGCCGATAGGGATTAGTTCATTGTTTAGGTTCCATTAATATGATTAAATAAAAGTTCAGCTATATTTTTGTGAAATATAATTTGATCAAACTTCAGTATCTGGACATTTCACTTACCATGTGTGTTTCGCCCAAAAGAGTCCCCAGTGGGTCTCAACATCATTTAAAGGTTCTGGGAGGCACCAAGTACTGATTAGTTATGGAAGAACTTCTGTCACATGTTTAATGATTCATTTTAAATACTATGAATTTGTGGTGGATTGTGTTGATATTTAGTTATTTGTTTGTATAAATATATTGAAGACTAGGATCAGATTCCCCTGTTGAATGGTAGGATTGGAGGGTTGAACAGCAGCCAGTCATAAAAAGGCTGCCAGTTTAGATTATGGGGGCTGCTTATAGACAGATGCACACACTGTAGCTCTCAGTGGTGCCAAATTTGTTAAATGAAGACTTAAAAACAAAGTTAATACATACTGTAGCCAAAGACACCACAGTTTATTTTCCTTCCCAGAAACGGACAAGGGGAAAAGTGTCCAGTTGTATTATACTGGACATAAAAACAGTTTTCTAGAACAGCTATAATTACCACATTGTGGTTGTATGCCTCCAACCAGGGACATAGTTTTCATACATGTCTGTCCAGACTCATATTCTAATAAGTTTATACATGAGTCAGAAGAGGTGAAATTCCTTCCAGGTGTTTCTGAGATACAGCATTGATGAGAATGGGACATACATGAGGTCATCGTGTCCTTGACCTTTGACCACCAAAAACTAATCAGTTCATCCTTGACGCCTTGTGACAAGACATTCACAAGAACGGGATGAACATGAGGTGACTAACCTTGACCTTTGGCCCCCAAAACCTAATCAGTTCATCACTTACTCCAAGTTGACAGTTGTGCCAAATTTTAAAGAATTCCCTCCAAGTGTTTCTTAGACATGTTCACAAGAATTCTGGACCTCAAAACCTAACTTTTTAAAATACAACCCTTTCAGGTGTTGTGGCATCTTAAGATGACTTTTTGGACCTTGATTAGCAGCTGGATTTAAGCAGGAGGCTTGAGGCAGAGGGGAGGTGCAGACAAACCAGGTGTTTATTTTCACCCACAATGAACATGACTAACAAAAACAGATGGCATCAGTTCCTAGCAGCATCCCCAAAGACTGTATGAACAAATTTAGAGGAAATATTTTTTATTCTGTATTGAATACCCTTGGGTTAAATATACCATAAAGTATATGTGCTCATTTGTAATCAATGTCAGTCAGTATTTCCATTGCTTTCCTGGATTGGAGGAGATTCAGTCCCATGTTCAACATGTAGTGCTTTTCGTGTGTGTCTGAAACACCTGCTCTATACTGTATATAACGTCTGGAAAAACAGTTCTTTTAAAAAGTTACGTAATACATTTGCTGTGACCTTCATATTTGTTAATCTATATTGATAATTCATACTTCATTTTGTCACAGACATAAGGTATAATGTACCTTAACCCCCTTTTTTGCCCAGACACCAAATTACATTGTCAAAATGAGTTTGTCTCTGGGAAAACTTCTCAAGGTCAAGGTGGACAAACGGAGGAGGAAAGGTCATTCTCCAGTGGAGAATTGAGCTGAGAGGGGAGCAAGATCTGACTTAAATATGCAAAACAATTACAAAAGATTACTGTTTTTCATTCCCATGTATTTGTCTCAGTCATTTTGTTACTTTTGTCTCAGCCATGAAGGTGTTTGAAGACAACTATTCCCAGCTTGCATAACTAGGTTTTCATGTGTGCAGCACAGTGTGTCTAAACATCATTCTTTGTTTTTCATTATGGGATGGGAGGTCACTGATGAGAGGCCTCACACATCTGGAATTTCAAAGATACATTTGAGATCCCAGTTGGAATCAGCTTTTCAGTGTCAAAAACAGCATGCTACTTTATAACAGCCATGGCTAATTACATGTATCAAATATCTAGCAAAAACATTTTAAAATGTTCTATCTGCAATTTAATCCCAATCTAGAAGGGTGCATTTTAAAATTCAGTCCTGTCTCGCTGAAACCTTGGGATTTATGCATAAAAACACAACACTTCATTTGTAGTAAAATACTGTGAAGCACCTTCCATTCCTGGTCTCCCAGTGGGTCGCTGCTGCTGCGCAAACCTCCAATTACTAAGGGGCTGTCAAGCATGAAGACAATTTTGGAGACCCACACACATTTTGGAGATACAGTGAGGCAACTTCTTTCAATATTATACAAACACACTGATGTAAGTTTTATTAACAGAAACAAAAAGACTCATCCACAAGCACTTTTTGAATGAATAAAAAAAAAATAAAGTCAGATTTACTGATTTAGATAAAGTTGTTCATTCTCAGTGAAGCAACTGAAACTCACAGCTTGAAGTAACCTACACATTTTTCAGCCCTACTGAAACAGAATATAATTATGTAAGAAGGCCTGTTGATGCATTGTTTTATATTTATCATTTACTCAGCAATAGCTAATCCATATTGCCCATATTAAACTTTGAATTTGGTTAGATACAGTAAGTGAGGTGGCATAATATATTTTGGTTCTCATGTTGAGACCTTTGGAAGGAGATTTATATTACTGTATGAATTATGTATTGTATAAACCTACAGTATGTTGAGATATCAATTTTTTGTGCAGTTTGGGTAGTGAATACTAAGCTCCAGCTTGGATTCATATTTATATGGGCAACAGTCCAATATAGTAAATATCTGCTGGTAGGCGATTACTTACTGCACTGAAACTGTTTAAGATAACTTATAAAACTGATAAAATTATCTCATTAAACTAGCTAGCAGTAGCATTGATCTGTGAGCTAGACAAAGATATATTATCATATTTTCTTAGATTTTGCATTAACTGGAATTATAAAAATGTAGCCTCCATATGTATTCATTACCTTATAGTGATGTGCATACAGAACAAAGTGTATGTGATGTATCACTGTTTATGTAGATGCACAGGCACAAACGTCTCCAATATATCAACTTAGAAGACTATGAATTTGCTTTGATTGCATTTCAAACTAAAATATAATGTGAAGCAGTGATGTAATTCAGCATATGCTGCATTTTTATTAGAGATGTAGAAGTCAATGTAACTTTAGAGAGAGTACTAGTGAAAACACAATTGCTGCATGTTTATTTCTTTGGTAACTACTCACAAGGAGAAGTGTAGGCCTAACAACACTTAATCATCACAGTATAACTCAAAGTCAGTTAAACTTAAGGGATATCAATCTGTCCATTCAGGAAGTACAAGTGATTCAGTGAATCAGTTGCATCTGCTTTGGTGCAAACAGAGAGAATGGTTTTACATGTGGTGGCCAGACACAAATGCGATCTCCCTATCCTTCCTGACTCTGTTGTGTTTTACTGTTGTTCTTGTCACTACTGGTAGCATGAGGTAGTACCTGCAGCCCAATCAGCTTACACAGGTAATCCAGTTACTCCACTGCACAGAAGAGCACAGAGGGTGCCCAGACACACCAGTCACATTGATTTTCAGGGTGATTTTGAATACAGCCCTCCATGGGCTGATCATCAGGGTCATTTTGTTTATTAAACAACCTATTATACAAATTAGTAAAGATTTGCAACTTGAATAATTTGTTCATCAAGACCTGATTGAGGTGGTTCCTTATTTTTTTTAAGCAGTGTATTATAGATTAGATGAATTACCTTTTCTGTGGTACTGTGTAAATTTAAAACCCATACTGTGTATGTAGCTAACGCTGAAGTTATTGTTTACATGTACATTTAATGTATAGAAATATTTTTTGTCGCACTAGAATTTTGTAGCAGTAGCAAGCAGGCAGATTGCAAGAGGGAGTTTTTCCCTATTTGGAGTTAAAACGGTATTTTGTTATTTTATACTATACAGAGCTGTGTATTCGGCATTGAATTACTACTGAACACATTAATGCAGCCTGAAATTGATTTAACCCAAAAAGAGTTTCAAAATTGAGCACAATCTAATTTAATAGTGTTATGTTGTGCCAGCGCTGTGAAGGTTTCCTACCACCCCACTAAAATTCCTAGACTCGCTCCTGTATCCAAAACAAGACCCTGTTATATTTTTACCATGACAGTGTGTCAGCCACACGGACTTTATATCAGAGCTTTTACACAGGTTAGAAACCGACCCGGGCACAGTGAGCGACTCAGGACGTTGAGTCAAGCCTGCAACAATGTTATTCAGATTCGGTGTCATTCTCACTCCGGAGTCTTCAGATATTGAGGTGTTTGTTTTGGGTTCGCGTCCGGAAATGGGCCGCTGGGACCCGAGCAGAGCGGTTCAGATGAAAACCTCACAGAAGCTCCTGTCACTACACGAACCGAGTTTGTGGGTCGGCGACGTGCAGCTGGCAGAGCCATTTAAAGACACGCTGTGGTTCAAGTTCGTCAAAAGACTCAGAGGCTCTTATATCTGGGAAGGTACTCATCACCACTGTAATCTTGTCCATCAGACAGGCTGCTGCTTTTAGGACGACACACTAATCAAAAGTAATTCTGATCGAAGGCAACAATTCACATTTCAAGCAGAGGACGAAAATAACTCCGCCATGTTTGGTTTATATTGTGTACTGTATCATCATCGCCACATGATGGCGGTGAAGTCACACTTGTCATTTAGATACTGGCTCACACACCTGAGATATGATATCAGTTATATACGGTGGCCCCAAAGGACAAATTTCATATAAGAACTGACCCTCAAACATTAAGCAAAAAGCGCTTCATTTGCAATGAAGCAAAAAAAATGGGAAAATATACGATACAAAGAAGTAGACTTTCCCCCTGAAAAAGTTTGTATATGTATCTTATCAGTGAGTATTAACTGTAGTAAAAATGTTGCCTACTTATCTAATCTGTAAACACATACTGTTTATTACATTATTATTGTAGCTGATTGAGGTGAAGCTAATTTTAACTACTTTCTATATTGTGTTTTATAAACTGACCACATAGATCAGTTTATAATCATATATCAGTTTATACTACAAACTGATCATATAGATCAAATACTGATCATATAGACCAGTTTATAGTATAATGGAAAAAACTGAAAACTGAAATACCCCTGATGATTACAATCTCTAAAGAAATTAGACTTTGTTACTCTCCACCCACTTGGTGTTATCAAAATAGACTCATAGTTTAATTGCAGCATCTGTCTGTATTTGTTTAGAGAAGAAACCTTCAGTACTCCGTGTCCCTAAACATACAAAATTGGGTATTTAGTAACTAACCTGCACAAAAGTTTACTTCTTTTTCACCAGGTAGCGGTCCAAACCACGACAGATGGTGTTCATTTGATGAGAAGAACATTGTGGATGGAGTGTACTGCCACCCGATTGGTCACTGGATAGAGGAAACAGGACACACAGATGAAATGAAACACACCACAAACTTTTACTTCAGTGTGGCCGGTCAGAAAGCCATTCATTTCTCCAGGTAATACAATTCAGTCATTTGCATGTTACATGGGAATTTTGCAGTGCATGTGCTGATAAGTCATTGAATATTGTTCATGTGTACATCATCAAGATGCCTGCCAGAATCAGAGCTTCAGGGTGTTTTCTGACCCCAGTCAAAGTATAAAGATGAATAAACTGTCAGACATGTTGAAAAAGTATTTGATAGTTTTCTGCTGTAATTTTCTGTGTTTATATATTCTTTATATCACAGCTGCAGTTTCCAGTGAAAAGAAGCCATTAATTCACAAACTGCCAAAGTACTTAGTAGCCTGCAGTAAATACAAATAGAAATCAGTCATTCTCCTACAACTTCAGTGAAATTGTCTCCTGCCTTTATTATGTGAAATATGTGTGTACCAAATGTTACAGTTTCTTGAAAAACACTGATTATCACATCAGATCCTTTAATCTTATCTTTAAACCTTATAAATCTTCTCTAGTCTGGTTTGTGCATCACTCTACATTCACACTCTAAGCTTGAATTCTTCTTTGGCCTGATCTTTATTGTGACAGAAAAATCTTCAGTACTTCAGTGTCCTGCAAAGGAGGCAGGGCAGTCATGTTACACTACTCTTCTTGATCAAAGCTGAATTTAAAACTCTTACTTCACTCTCACAGGGCAAACAAAGCCTCAGTCACCCTGTTATGCCTGTTCATGCCTTTGTTTTTTAACCTTTCTTCCTCCCATTTAGTTATAATTGCTGTCACTTTGAAAATGATTGTCCTTTAGACCTTTAGAAAGGTAGACCAGCACGTGTATTATCACCTCCTCAACCTTGTTGGCGAGCTTAGTGGGAAGAAGAGGGTATCAGTCAGGATTTATTTTCACCTTCAAGGCAACTCATATAATAACTGGCTCATTTGACCAAAGTGATTGATACAGTAGTTACTGTGTTGAAAGAAGAACCCCCCCCCCCAAGAGGCACCCAAGTCTTTCCATAAAACAGAGAACATACAAAAATTAAATCTGTATTTTGGGCTGAAACATACAAGATCCACCACACAATTAATCTACCCGTGTCTGTCTTTCTGTAAATGTAGGTACATACTCGGTGCCATGTACACCAGGCTCAGCATAAATTAGCCCAGCAACCCCTGAGGCAGTGAGCACATACTGTAACTTGCATAAAAATGAGCAGTCTTGGCTGTTGCCATCATGTTTTAATTTGTGTCCGAAGACCTTACAAGGCTTATGTCAAGGACCTGTGTTCAGTAAGAGGCACTGTGCCCTTGTATCTTCCCTATTAATAGCTTTTTAAATTAGTCTCTAAGACCTTGTATCAGTGTAGCCCCAAGTATCATACACACCCACCTCTGCAGTAACTCATGATTCAAAAAGACTATAACCTGCTCAGTAGATGACGTCTCATCTCATGGTCATATCTAGAGCAGATGAGGCATACAGCCATTTCTATAATGAGCTTCTATTACAGTTCAGCTAATCAAGTGGGGTGTTTCAACATGTTAAGATCTAGTTATGAGTCACTTTTTAAAAAGTAATAACATACAACAACATAGTCAGTCCCTGTTTGGTTATGTAGTTTATGACAAGACAATCTAAAACAAGAAAACATATTACACCTGTCACAATAAACATTTCATTTTTTTATTTTACTTTAAAAATTGCTTGCTAAGTTAATGAGCAATAAAGGGAATGTTCTTCAAAACATAATTGTCAAGAAGAAAATTAGAGGAACAAAAGACCAATAAAACATCACCTCTATGAGGGACAGAGGGGAGCAGGCTAAGAATAATAAACAGTGAGATGAAACTTTTTTGCTTATTAGGGAACTGGTATAAGTTCAGATTTCGTCTGATGTGAGCTTTGGGGGAAAAAAAATTCTGAGTAACTTGAAATGATGTGGTCCTACGAACTGCTCTGGCTAGCAACTTATAATGTCATTGTATAATAAAGCTACAGTACAACTGAATCACTCATCATAAGTCTTTAATTCTACAAATCCACTTTGCATCTTTTCTACATTAACCTAAGTTTTTAAACGTTTTTTTCGACTTGTACCGTAGATCCATTCCAATACTACATTATGTGATAATATTCACTTGGAAATTATTTTGCATTTCATTGCATAGGCCTGAACAAGGCCTATAACAATAACTTAAATATAAAAATAAATGATTAATGGATCCCTCTTTTTTACCCTCAGGGTACTGCCACGTGTTTGGCTGGGCAGCTGCCCTCGGCAGGTAGAACATGTGACAGTCAAGATGAAGCATGAATTGGGGATTACTGCAGTAATGAACTTTCAGACAGAGTGGGATGTGGTGAACAACTCCTCTGGCTGCAGGCGCAATCCAGGGGAAGCCATGACCCCAGAGACCATGATGCATTTGTACAAAGACTGTGGCATAGTCTACGTGTGGATACCCACACGTGACATGAGCACTGAGGGTAAGGGTAATTTTCTTGACATAAATGATTAATTCAATAATACTAATTATAGTATTTAGTTAAGTCAAAGTGAGGGGACAGACACAGCTTTGAGCTGTTAATGACTGAACATGTTCTTCAGCGACACTTTGGCAGTGCAGGCATTTGGGAATACAGTACTGAGTGCCAACTAAACTGTATTATGATGGAAATTATAGCCAACAATCACCACAAATCACCATCCCTTATTCATACAGTACAGTATCATGTGTTGACTCAGTCGTAAAAGATGTGTTATTTAAGCTTGAATTTGAGAAAATACATCTTTTAGTACAGTGGTTCTCAAACTATGGTACGTGTACCACTTGTGGTACGCAGGTTCCCTCTAGTGGTACGCAGGAACACCTGAGAATTTTTGAGGAAAATTAAATAATAACATTAAAGACATAACACTGCTATAATTTACAGGTGAACTGTCTCCGCTCACTGGACAACGTCAGACGTTTTTACACCTTACATCTCCATAAACATTACTAACAGCATTAGAGTCACAACACTGCGTCCCGATCTGTTTTTACGCACAGTCACATGGACAGAAACACGGCATTAGCACACAGCTCTACAGCTGTCTGCCTTCTGCACGTCAGCGGGAACCAACTTTTATTAATGTAGCAACGTTATTACCAGTGGTGAAACGGAGTCATGTGATCATTTTTGCTACATCTGATTGGTGAAACTAATGTGCAGAATAAATGGTAAAAAACAGTGTTGCCCAATGTAGCAGAGTAAGAAGCGTTAATTCTTCACAATACTACTCAAGTAAAAGTAAAAAGTATGGTGCAATAAAACTACTCCTAAAAGTAATTTTTTTCAAGAAGTTACTTAAGTAAATGTAACGGAGTAAATGTAACTAGTTACTACCCACCTCTGGTCATAATGGTGGTACTTGGAGAGCCAAATATTTTTTGAGGTGGTACCCGGTGTAAAAAGTTTGAGAACCACTGCTTTAGTAAACCAAGTATCTTTGCAGTGATTCTGAGCAGGTCACTGTTTGTACAGTGTGATCCTATGTGTTGTCATACTGGAATTCAGCAATCCATGCAAAAAATATTTCTAAATTTACATATTAGGTACATTTGCCAACTGTTTGAAGATGTATTTAAGTTTCCTCCTTAAACGTGATGCAGAATGATAAACATCTAAGTTAATACATACAGGTCACAGTATGTTAAAAGGAGAAGTTTAATGATGTTTTCATAATGTTAACAAATCCAATAAAAGTCCAAAACCATTAATAACTTCATCCTACAGAGAGTATTCTGTTTTCAAAAACATGCCTCAGACTTCAACTGTTGACCAAAAACTTTTAACATTAATAAGTCAGAAGATTGCATAAAATGAGATATTTCTTCATTCTCAGTCTATCCCACCTAAACCCTCTGCATACTCGTACCGAGTACCAAATGTGTTCATCTACAGCTCATAGCAGTCCCCAAAATGCATTATTTACTTCAGTTTCTGTCAGTTTTTAAAAACTGCAATATTCAACTGAAACTATTGAGCTTTAAAGATTTAATTTGAGACACAAGCAAAGGTCAACAAGCAGGTTGAGGTAGTTCAAATAAAACCAATTAGACAAAGTAACACACTCAGTTAATTCAATAACTAGAAACAAAACAGGTAAACCAGTAGGTAAGATAGGAGGCAATGTGAGCACTACCAACAATCTGGCAATGAGTGTGTGTTGATTACTGGCATAAATACTGGCTGTCTGGCTAATTACTGATGCACTGCAGATGAATGAGTGAACAGAGCAGGTCAGGCCAGGTAGAAATGGAGGGAAAGTAGAACAAAGCATGCGAGAGTGTGACCAGGTATGCCAAAAATGAAGAGACCAAGGATAAATGTGACCAGGCAGGGAAAAAAAACTACAAAATAAACAAAGAACAGAGTCATGACAAGCACTGAGAGGTGATTTATTGCGGTAAGAAAAATAAACAGTAAAATACTGACAGCAATTCTTATTTACGTGTACTTTTTACTCAGGTCGTATCCGGATGCTTCCCCAGGCCGTATTCTTGCTTCATGGTCTCTTGGAGAGCGGCCACTCTGTTTATGTTCACTGTAACGCTGGAGTAGGTAGGTCAACGGCAGCTGTGTGTGGCCTGCTCATGTATGTCCTCGGCTGGAGCATGAGGAAGGTGCAGTACTTCGTTGCAGCAAGGAGACCAGCAGCGTACATAGACGAGGAAGCTTTAGTCCAAGCTCAGTCAGACTTTATCCAGAAGTTTGGACAACTGCGATCGTCCATCTGTTATTCAGAGACCTAAGGATGTCTCTGAGATGTGTCCTTGTACTGAAGACTTCAGATTTGAAGCTGAATTTGCTACATACAGCTCATGTGGACTGAAGTTTTGGAAAGTGAAATGATTCCCAAGATGTAAAAAGCATATTATATGATCAGCCTGGAAGGTGCCAGAAGGTGAAATAACCTGAAACAAGAATATTAACTTCTTTCTACTTAAATCTAATGAACATAAATGAACCACTTCTGTTGAATGGCTTTCGAAATCTGGTTGATCTCCGAGTATCTGGAGAGAGTTCTGCTGGCTGCGAGCATAGATGTCAAAAGCAATTATCCTAGTGTCATACTGCTTTTAACTTTAGAAATCACTCTGCCGGTTACCACATAGTGTTCATGTTAATGGGGTTTGCTGAGGACATTTAATAGTTTTGGAAAACTCTTTTCTTTTAGCCCTTTTTGTAATAATCAATGAACAGAGCTGACATTTTGAGAAGGTAACCTTTAGTTGATCGGTTGAAAAGAAATTCATGAGACCAGCACATCAAAACAAAACGTAACAAGTGAGATTTTTCATTTCAAGGTGAGAGGGAAGCAGGTCAAAGATTTAATATTAACTATAGAATATGAACTCTTTTTCTTTGTGCTGTTGTTATTGCATAGCTGTATATCATTTTAGAGAATCCCCTTTTTTATTTCATAAGGAAAATGGATCCTTTTTTTGAGAGCGGTTTTAATGCTGCATGAAAATAACGCCTCCTTCAGAACAAATCAATTCCTCAAACGACAATGCCTCTCGCTCTCTGTCAAAGAGGTATTCAGCTCCCAGACGTTGAAGAATACAGCTCCCCCCCTCGCTCTTTCAGAGAGCTTGATAACATTTCATCTTTATTTAAACGACACATGCTATTCCAACCCATCTCCCAAATAACAAAAGCAACATCCCTGCAAGACCATTTTAATGCATACATAATAAGACATTATTGGAATACTGTTCAAATTTCTGCCCAGACTCTTATTGAGGATATATTTTTTGTTACTTGTCCCTGATTTTAAAAAGTTACTGGATTGGAGAGAACAGATTCTTCTCCTCTAGCGCGTCTTACACATTCTTCTTACTTTTCAGCGAGTCTCTGCAGAAGACAGCACCTTGTGAAAGTGTCAGTGGGGATGGGTGGGTGGATCGAGCCATGCATATGAGGTACTGTAGTGGAGGCAAATCATCGTGGATTTCAAAACATTCTAAAAATATTCACAAAAACTGCATATAAAATGAGTTTTTCTTTTTTGAAGAAGCAGCAACAGTGTGTACTGGTCTGAGGAAAATTATGTCTGTATTTCTCACTGTATGTGTGTGGATGCAGGGGTCACTTAAGGCATGTGAGTGTAATTGGTAAACATGTTGCATTTATTCCACTGGCTTATTGTTGTGATGTTATACAGTATTTGAAGTCCACATGATTCCCAGGATCTGCCAATCATCAGATCCGATATCCTTGTATTCAAATTAGACTGCACATTATAGAGCATCTGCAGTTGTCAGAGATGGATTTTTATAGTGCAGAAGATGATGCACAAATATTTCTCAAGTTTAATCCAGAATGTGCCAAGATAATACACTATATACTACGGTTGAACCTATTACTTTGGCTTGCAGTGTCTGCTGCAAACCATCAGCTTGTGTTTATTCCCTCCATTTCTCCCTTGCAGTAGATGTCCCCTTTATTCCTTAATGGATCCATCAAGTGAAATAGACATTTCCTGTTTTTATTTCTATGCTGTAAAGTAAAAAAAACAAAACTATTATGAAATCAAAAAAACATTTAGTAACAAGCTTTTAATGTGTCATAGGATCACAGTTTGTGGTTCTATCGTACATTCAAATGGGTGCTTGGTGATATGTATGAATGAAAGGTAGACAGCAAGAATTATTTTGCAGATTACAATAGTTTTACACTAACCTTGTATTGTTCCAAAGAATGTAGTTCAGACTTTTAATTAAAAACCCTGTGTTAAGGGTGTTAATCAAAAGAGCCACTAAGGCAAGAGAAAGGCATGCTTTTGGCCATATGTCTTATTTAAAAGCCAACTGGACACATTGCAATATTTTTTAATATTTTAACAGCAGGTACTGATTTTCTGATTGTGCTGTTTCATACGCTCTACATCAGTGTGTGTTTCAGGTGGTGAATTCAAATCAGTACAAGTAGGTGACAGTGACACAGGCAGATAACAGCACTGAGATGATGACTGAGATTAAAACTAAATACCAGGGCTGTGCCCAGAATTTGCTGCCAAACAGCATCTAAAGAATGCCTGTGACAAATCTCACCAGCTGTGAAGACTGTCCCTTTATTGTTAGCAATAAAAGAATAATACCCATCAGTGTATCCTGGACATCTTCTGGCAGACTCAGGATTGATGCTTTGAACAGTAAAAACAAAATGGACAGAACACAAGAAAAAGAGCGGCCTGAGCTGTTTAATGCAGACCATAGGTTGATAGATTAATTGTTAGGTTCGCCTAAGCCATGCCACTGCTGGAAAATAAAATCACAAGGGAAAAGATATGACATGTACCCACATATCATCACTGATAATACAGTCTGTCCTCTCCAATACCTTGGAGTAGTCTCCTTAATGTTATTTGTGTCAAACAAATGTCAAGCCATGATGTGTTAGAAATAACAATTAGCCTTGAAACACTCACCTACAATTCCATCAGGTATGAATGATTAGTATGTGCTTTCTAATTTCCATACAGTAACTAACTTGCACTGTGAATGCCGGCATTTATTGAATTGCTGCCAATCAAACAATCAATTTAATTCAGCCACAAAATCATTTACAGTGGTATTGTTGCACTCAGACAGCAAGACCAATCACCACATAAGTATGTGGTTACTGCAAAACCAACAAGGTTGGTTATATCAGTCTCCATACAATAGTAAACATGTCTATGGCTACATTTATCCTCAACCATTGCTTAATTTCATCCAACAGCTTGGAAAAACACCATTTAGAGTCAGCCAGACAGACATTCAGTTCACATCTAACAAAGGTTCATTAAATGTCCCACTACTTTATTTTGCATATCTGTGAGATGGATGAGTAGAGCTTCACTACTAGTCAAAAGTTTGGACACACATAGAAATGACCATGTTTGTGAAAGAAAAGCAGATTTCATAACATCAAATTGATCAG
>JAUMHL010000017.1:11850178-11868918 GCA_032362345.1 Sandelia bainsii
GCCAAACATAACATGACACATAGCATTTTCCATGTGGCTCCTAGTCTGTTCATGTTTTCTCACTTTATCAGGAAAATTTATTAAATCCGTAATACCTGTCTGAATCCAGACTCATTCTGTTCCTGGCAGCTGACAGGGGAGGCAGGGAAACAAAACAAAGCTCCGGTCTCAGGAGAGTTAGCCAGGACTTCTTCTTATACCAGTTTCTGGAGAAAGACCGAGTGTAATTTCTCCCTCTGTCTTGTGTTTGTTTTTTGATTTTGATGTCCGGTTGTTCTGGTCCAGAATCTTTAAGCCTAAGCTTTTCCTGGGGGTTTCTTCTGTGGGACGGTTCAGTTTTTAGCACCTGAATTTGTATTTTTCATGACAAAAAAATGTTCCTCCGACTGACTGTAAACAAAACACCAGCGCTGCGGTGAATGTCCGTTTGAATTTCCGGGTCTGGAGCGGTGACGCCAGTCTTGTGGGCGATCTTAGGTTCTCCTATACTTTGTATTGGAGGGGGTTCCACTGCGCATGCACCAGTTATAGCGTAGGTCTATGGTAAAGATTTTTGCGCCCCAAAGGAACAGGAAATACGTCACACGACCGTTCAGTCGCGGTAAACGAGTGAAAGAATATTTTTAAACTACACTTGAATGCCGATAATACACGGTAGTCACGGTCTGTATAATGTATATCTCGTTTATTAAAATTTTTATGTTTTTATTTTATTTTATGTGATTCCTATATTCTTCTTCTTCATGTGAGACAGGTGGGGCGGCGCCCCAGCGCCCTCTATTGACGAGCTGCCACTGGTCAGTTAAGAATACCACACTTGCACAGGAGGATTTTTCTGGATCATATTTCTTTAAGAATGCCCTTAAAAACAAATACATTGACATGGTCTCTTCAGAATTTTGTTCACGAGAGCAAAATGAAGGCATGAAGAACAAGTGAAGAGTGTAAGAGAGTCAAGTGCACAATAACAGAAAATAGGGGGCAAAAGATTCAGTGCAGGAAAGCAAGAGAAACGTAGCAGAGAGATTAACAATTCTAAGAGAAGAAATGAGGTGGAGGAAAGTGGAAAAATGAGACAGATTCATTAATGCAGGGGATGGACATGGACCATTAAGTGATTACTGCAATGTTTCCCAATAAGACTCTCAAGGTCGGCTAATACACCTGCAATCATTTACCCTACAATAGAATACCTTTAAACACCGGCAAAGGTTTCATGGTAATCAGTATGCGCAGGAAATAAGTGTCTCTCAGCTGAATACATGCAGAGAAACATGCATGTGCATAGTGCAGGTACTTTCTCTCCCTCTTGGTTCCTCAGACAAGTTTGCTCTCATGATGTCTGAAGGTCATAAACAAATTTTAGTTCCTGCTGTGCTACTGGTGTGTTTCTTCCACGCACTGTGATAATTAACAATTAACCTTTAATCAACAATTCTTGTCAGAGCTAACACTTAACATGTCCATTAGTTTCATGTCAGTGCACAGCAGATATTAGTAGCCTTCAAAGACTGAGTATCTCCCATAATGCAAAGTACACAAAGTCTGACCTTCTAGCTATTGAACAGATGATTAACCTTTATGCTCATTTAGCCTCTGGTTCGCTTCATTACTTGATGAAATTTTAATTACAATCCTGAAATCATGTTCCGAAAGCCCTCCCTAGAAATCCATATAAACTCTCCCGTGAAGACTAACTACTAATGTGCTGAATGATTTTGTCTAGTTTCTAGTTTCCTACTACTCAAAAGGGGGGGGGTTAGGAATTTGTCAATTTAATCTTTCATTTGAGAAATCTCTTGGCATCACAAAATATGTCAAGAAAATCTACTGGCCTTGAGTATTTGTCCTTTCTTTAATTCCCTGTACTAAAAGTTCTGCACTATGCAGGTGCTCATATTAAATGGTTCTTCAAACCTTTTCGCTGCTTCAAGATCCAGAGCTTGACAAGTAATTCTCCAAAGCAGATGTTGTTTTCAATAGTTAATGCAATGCAATGACTGAATACATCTCCCTGTGCAGAACTCCAAACCCCCAGTATATTGACTTGTAATACACCTAAACAATATTTCAGGCCCACTACTGCACAAAGCTAAAAAATATATATATATAAAAAAGTGCCACATTACATCAAAGCACACACCATAAGCTAATGCAACTGCAGTCACTTTTTTATTTCAGTAAAAATATTAACATGGACTCACTCATAGTCAGGTGGTCATGCACTCAGACAGGAGCATGTTGCTGATCATCGGGAAGTGAACACATTTGTTATATTTAGCTGCTCTACTTTTGAACTTTGGCTTGTCCCTCATCAGCAGAAAACAGTGTGCATCTCTGCTTCAGCTGATGCCAGGACCTATTGTTTACCTTCGGATTTGGGAACAAAAACAAGGTGTTGTGTTGTGTCATCCCAAGCTTCTTCCTGTGAAAGAATAACCTGCTTTCCAGCGGCAATCATACAGTGAAGCCAAATTCGCAGTTAATTCTCATTAGAACCACAGCAATGGAAATGGGCTAGGAAGAAACACAGAAGGCTTTAAACTGGATTAGCTTCATCTTTACTTCCACATATTTTTAGAAGGGGGTAAGGGAAAAGTGGAGCAACATTTTCCCTGACAACTCGTCATCCATAAATAATGGAATACAGACATGTAGGGAGAGCGAGGGGGTGATATTAGGAAACTGAAGTTGTAGCCATGAGACTTCCATTTTATTTAGAAAGCTCTTTATCCTGCTGCTATCTTCACGTCTGTAAAGTAAGATGACGTGCTAGCTTGTCCACAACTTATCCCGACATTGGAAAGCATAACTAACATGCTAAGATCACAGACAATGTTGATCCAAACAAATTTCATGTTAAAGCTACATTGAACAATTAAATATCCAATACCCTCAATTCCTGTACTGTATAAAAATTGTGCATTATTGTGTTTAAGAGGGAGCTAAAATTTAGCTGAACCAAAGAGGAAGGTTGGGAACACATATGCAGAGTAGGAAAAAAGGCAGAAATAAAAAGAACAACATGACAAATACAGAATAGCAAGAGTTAGAACCTCAGGTTGAACAACTAGACAGAATCACCCCAAACCACTGGAAATGCCAATTAGAGAGAATGCAAACAACAGAAGACAATGATTGATAGGTCCCATACTCACTGGAAGATAATTGAAAGCATTACTCCTTCAGTTATTATCAAAAACTCCAGCAGAAGACTGTCTCAGCTCACAAGCTATATCACAAAGCCAAGAGTGTGAGTGAGGAATATGAATCACAAGTGGTTCAGTATTCATTTATTCACAATAGGACTGATTAAGATGGGCTGAAACAGAAGTGACTCAAGAATCAAGCTGACAGCTGGTGGCAGCTGTCAGCTTGATTCTCTTACCTTTTCTTTCTCTTTGGCTTCAGCTACTTTATTATTGCTGCTTCCCTTCCTAGATTTCTTTTTGCTCTACTCTTTCTTCTCTTCAATTTATGACTATCCTGTCTTTGCTGTAGCTGTCATGTAAAAAGTTGGAATCTTAGTAAAACTGAATTAAGAGGGACTCCACTTCCTTATTAAGTTTAGACAGACGAGCTCAATGAGAAGCTTTGTGTCTTTCAGATGTTAGAAAAAACTGTCAGGGGTCTTCAAAAAAGAAAATGCACACACACAGCCACAAACTCTTTAGTGACAAGTTAAAAGAGCATATCAAACCACTCACACAAATCTACACTAATCACAGGCGTCTTCTCCCTTGTTTCTCCTGTGGTAGCGTAGTTACCTGTTCGTTTGACACATGACAACTCCCCTTCCTCCCATCAACCTGCCTACTGAATTTGACAGTCTCTTTAAAGGCCTCTGTGAGTTGTTTTGATCATTAGTACCCAATTTGTCAAAAATAATATTCATAATCTGAAAAGAAATCAGGGAAAAATGCATCCCATGCACGCTCTTCTCTGAGGAGTACATTTTGTTCTCTTGTTGGGAATTCAGATACACAGTATTTTCAATGTGTAAGTGTTATCTGCAAAAGTGTAAACATGTTTCTCGTTTCCTTTTCCTTGTTTCTGTGAAATTGGACTGTCACCTGTTAGGATTTTGCACATTTATGATTATAAAGACGTATTGAGGAATGAGGCGACAATCACCATGCGATGATGTGCTGCCACCAGGGTAAAACATTTTTAATTCTGATCGTTGTGGTTATACATGGTAAACTGTCGTAATTGTGTGTTTTACATTTAGAACAATGTGACGTAATTGTATATGATATCATTTTTTTTTAAAACACAGAAGATGCTTAAGGTCTACTCCCTCCTCTGTGTTTGTCAGTACCTTTACACATAGACACAGAGCTCCTTCAGCTTTCAGTCAGTTCTTTTTACTCACTGTAAAGCCACATTTTAGCAAAGGAGCTATTAACTAGGCAGAAATAAAAATGACAAGGGTGACGTTAATCAGCAGAAATTTAAGTAGTTTAATTAAATTAATCAGTAGCGGAATGCACTTTAGCCTGCTTTTTTTCTACGGAGAAAACCTTTGCACTCAAGTCAAGTTTTGATTATGAAATATTAAACATGTAGCCTATAAACTAGAAAAACTAAAGCTGAGCTGTAGTTATCTGTGCCGACCCAGAGCTGCCATAAAGTAGGAACTAAAGGTGTTACTGATAACATTAACAAGAGCTGAAGTGTCAGTTGAAGCCATGACAGTGTGAGCCAGCTTGAGAAATGCCAGGACTCTGAAACAGAAGCATCCACATGGGATTCAGCCATTATTAATTTTCATTTTTACACCTGTGTGTTCCCTACTGTGACATGTCAAAATGTATTACTGTACATGAAAAATGTCCAGTGCTCTTGTGGAGTCGTGTCCAGTATATTCATCTGAAGCTCCACACAGCTGTGTCTTTTCAACAGAGTAACAGCTGAGCTGCAGCTCGTAGTGTGCTGACACGACAGGTGAGCCCCCAGGGCCCGATCATCTTGGCTAATGTCAATCAAACAATGAAGACAAAAAGATCTAAAAATACAGATGACACCACTCTAACCTCCATTTCCTGTTCCTTCTCTTCTAGATTTATTATTAAATTTCCCTCTTATTTCCTTAAAGAATAAACTTTTACAACAGAGAACCAATAAACAGACAGACTGTTTATGCTGTACATATCATGTAAACATCCTCGGGCTAATCTGTAGCATGTAACTGAACCCGTTTAGGTGTAATAATCACCGAATTTGCTACTAGAAACAAAAGAGCACTGTAAAGCTAGGGTTTCACTAGTGCTTGGGGCATTTAGTGAAAGTGACAATAAGCTAAGCATGCCAGACTTTCAGCTGCATTAACATTAGAACTATCAAACTATGCAAAAATGATTTTAAGCTATAAAAAAAAAAAAACACAGTGCCTAAGGTTCCAGACACTTCTGTAATTTTACAGTACCCACCCCACTCAAAATATGCACCACATAACTCAACTTCGACTTCAAAGATTCATCTTAAATTCAAGCAGTTCTTCTATATTCAAAGTACTTATTTGATTCACATATGACCATTGAAAAGCAGGTCAAATCTCTAAAAATCAAACCGTTCCTGTCTCTGCTTACCCTGTATTTTATCCTGTTTGGATATTATGCACTGAACATATAGTAATTATAAAAAAAGCACTAAATGTATTGTCAGTCCATAACACTGCCAAATGTTAATCTGTCACTATGAGAAGAGGCCACATTACCCCCAATCTTATCCATTCATTGACTTCCCAATGTTTCCAGAATACAGTTCAAACTTATTTTAAAAATCACATACAAATATGAATCAGGAGAAAAAGAATTATTCTCAGCTTCAAAGTAAAATATTGCAACCACAGGTGACATTTGCACATTAACTGTGGAATGCATTACGGTTCACAAGCTACTTTTCTTTTCAACATCTGCTAAAAACACATTTTTAAACTGATCTGTATGATTCTATCCCTCCTGGAGAATTCTTTATCATTTGACTTGTACATCTTTTGTCTGATTTTACATTTACTGTGTAATATTACTATCAACATTGTCTTTTGTTAAAGCACTTTGTAACTGGATTAGGATAATGCTTTACAAATACATTTATGCTACAATAATAACTTAGCAGATGATTTTACATTATTCCTCTTATCCACTGGTATTGTAGCAATGGGGTTTTGAGCACTATGACTACAAGCAATCTTAATTCACTGTTTCTCATTCACAATCTTAAGGATTGTGGCAAAGTGTTTCCGGTGAATTAGTCCCAACCTCTTCCCATAGATGTGTAATGAGCTCTGGCACACGGTTTGTTACCAAAGCAAATTATATTTTTTCCACTTTCCAACTTCCTGTATCATACACTCAGGAAAAGATCTAAGTCACAGTTTGCACAAAATGGATGTGGCTACTGTAATAAATAATTTGCTGTCTTATAAACCACAAATGTCCATTTCACATTTTCCAGAGCTTTTTCCACCAACCATCAAATTTCATTAAAGCCTGGTCTTCTGTATTTGTAAGTAGTCCAATTGGTTCATCCTTGCTTCATGGTAGCTGAGCTCTAAATACAGAGACAGAGCATTAACGATCTGTCTAAACTCCATGCTGTAATGAAACGGGGAAAATACTGACACTCAGATTTTAATTTGTCTCCCTTCATTAGTCATTGGCCTTGACCAGGCATCATGAATGACAATGAAGAGACATGGGCGGTTCAGAACTCTTTAGAGAGAAATAGGTGTACTGCAAGTGCACAGTGTGTTTGTTTATTTAGGAGGCAGGCAACATAAGGAGAACATTACTTTCAGCAAAGACGAAAGCAATGAGAAATAAATGAAAATAGAATAATCTAAAATCTCATAAAAGCATCTTACAAAAAAGTTAAGAGGGCTGAGTCACAGGAGAGGGTCACACGCTGAAAAGTCGTGAATGCAGTCTGCCATACTAAGACTTAATGAAGTACATAAAAATGATATAGGAAAGTAGACTTTATATAATCAGGTTATGCCTCTCTATTTCTTTTTAAGCATACTGAAGAAAATGCTGATTTGGGACAAATGCCCAGAAAATTCTCTAAAGCTTCCAAAATGAAAACCTTAGGTCAGTGTTCTGCCAGAAGAATGCCCAGTGCAGTTAGCTACTTTAAATTAATTGTCAAAGAGAGAGCTAATATCATGCTAATGCTAACTCACCGTGTGCACTCAGCATATTCTGGAGATGTGAGGTGTACTGGGGACAATAAACTTCAGCAGATAAGCACTGCAAAGGAACTGTTAAAGCTGTTCATTAGGAAGCAAGTTTGACTCAAGTTTGTGTGAGCTGGACATTTACATAGAAGACCACTGTGTCAGCATAACACAGATATTCAACTGCTGACATATTAGTGATAATGAAAACAGAGACTGGCTCATCTCCTGATCTGCTTTAGCTCATCCCCTCTAGGTTGCTTGCCTTGCACTCATGCCTTCTACTTTCTCCCCGATTCCACCTCTCTGGGGCCAAGCCTGTATCCCATATCCCTCATAGGTCCTGCAGTGTCCTGCCTCCCCCTCCTCAACATCTGTTCCCTGTCTTTGCGTTATGCCAGGGGCAGCTACCCGCCAAGACACCCATACCATTGGCACCAGCTTTGTCGCTGCCTGCCAAGCATCTGATCAAAGGGGACAGCTGTTGTACAAATCTGCATGACAGCCAGCGTTGCTGCATGAATGAGAAACGGGCAGAGGAAAACAAAAAATAAATGTTCAGCATCCAGAAAAACTGGCTCATTGATTGGTGGGGTAAGCTGAGACCATACACCCAAAGCCTGGACGAATCGCCATGGTCTGTTTTCACCCACAGCAAAAAGAATTAGCAGATCACAGATGGTGATACTCAGAAGAGCTTAGGGACAAAACGACGACGAAATCAAATAGATTAAATATTATGTGGTATCCTACGAGGGGCTCATGTACATAGTATGAGAGAACCTATAGCACAGTTTATGTGCATATGTGTGTAGGCCATGGCAAATGTTTGATTGTCAATGAGGTCATCTAATAAAGAGGCAACTGAGGTGAGAAAGGCATCAGGGGTTAAAGATATTAATGGCCTCAGACGTTTGGTTAAAGCCTACATTTTCTATTTCTTAATTTGATGCAAGTCATTGGGCAAGAAAGGCTAATGATAATTCATTAAACAAATATATCTTACATAAAACACATTGTGACAAATATTGAGTTTAATTTGATGTTTCTTTCATTGCAAAGTCAATAAAACAGGAATAAGAACAAATGTTTGTGTTGTTTACCAATAGAAATGCATTTATTACACTATTATATATTATATTGTTCTCATGCTACGGATGTGAACCTAGTTGTTGAGTAGCTGCAAGTTGTCTTCATTTTATGAAGAGTCTTGTCTCGTCATTTTCGATGAACTTAGATCAAGCTACAGCAACTTGTGAACCTTACCAGTACGAGTGACGTTAACTGGTTCTCTTACCTTTGCAAGCATGCGTAGCTTGTCTGCTCTTCAGCGCCCCGGAGCAAAGTCTGCCTTGTTTGAAGTTTGGAGATGAAAGAAACTGCTGTGTTTCCAATGGTTCAGGTTATTTTAAGTAAAATTAAATTAAATTTGTATAGCAGCTGCAGTCACTGGGCATCTACATGCACATCTCTTCTCAGCATGGCTTGATGAATACAGCAACACATGACTGTTATTCTATCAAATTCAGTTACAGAAATGATTTCTTTGACACGTCTGGAAAAGTAACAATTTCGTCATACATGTCTTATTTGTATTTTTTTCTTACTGTAACTGAAAATTAACAACAAATCAGAGTGCGTCTATGACAGCCACACTAGCAGCTCTGTGAGGATGTTTTCAGGCACAGCAGTGTCAGCAGTAAGATCATGTTAATGCCAACGTTTAGAGTTAAAGGTATTTATCAAAGGTGCAGCAGAGGCTCATGGGAACATTATTAGTTTTGCAAGTGATAACCCAAAGTATCAGAGATACTGGATTTTTGACCAGATGATGGAGCTGTTACACATGTTATTAAGATTTATCTCCCGGGGACTATGAATGTCTGTGCAAAACTGCATTTCCATCCTCCCATCACTTCAGCCTGGACAACTGCTGGTCCAAACAAACAAGCAAAGGACACAGAGCATGAGGAATGAAAATGAAATGTTTATTTAAAAATGCAAATTGAGGAATCTTCTTTATGTCTGGCAGATGTGCAGTCTTACATGCAGTCTAGATTTTCATTAGATCCAAATGCTCTGGAAATGACAACTTACATTTCTCCATCTGCTGAGGAAGATCATGTAATAAATAAATAAATGCACCTTGAGTAAAGATCATGTTGTTAAGTTGTTTGTTTGGGCTGCAGCATAGTTTACAGCACCTCAAGCCAAACATCACATTGTTCACCTAAGTAAAGTTGTCTCACCATTATTCATCCATTCACCAATTTTGTGTGTAATGACGACTACAGCCACAGGAGGCTGCTATGGCAGGAGGCCTTTAGTCTTCCTGTCAGATTAAGATTGAGGACGTGTCTAGCAGGAAGATGCTGTTGGTTAGAGCTCCCAAAGGTTCAATCATCCATGTCAGCAAGCATCTATCAATTCCTACCTTCTCCATTAGGAAGGCCAGAGAAATTCACTTGCACCATCATTATGTTATTATTCCAACATCCAGTATGTGGTGTTGTGCTGCAAAATGCTGATCTTTGCTCAGTGTAGCAAGCAAAACTGCATTTTGCTGGAGCTTGACAGTGTAATGTGCTAAGTCACAGAGAGCTGGTTCTGAGCAGGATTAAAATACTTTGGAAAGGTTGCTCATAACTCATAAGTTTCATGTGACCACACTGGATTGTTACAGTAATTAAACCAGATCCGCCTTCATATACTGTAGCCTAATTGTCAACTTAATATTAACAATACCAGTACATTTCTTTTTGTTCCACTAAGGAATAACTATCCTCTCCTTTGTGTGTACTACGTACATATAAATCCTGAAATGTATAACAGAAATGGTAGCGGCAGACTAATTAAAGTGCCACAGGGAGCCCAGAGTAGGCTGTCCATAAGGACTCAGAATACATACAGTAGCCCAAAATCCAATTAAGGTGCACTTCCACTTGGCTACTGTTGCATTACTGAAGAGTGGCTGGATCATAGATTATGTTCTTAAGAAGAAATTAATCCACCATGGTAAATCACCTCTTTCAACACAGGTATAAATTCAATTAATTTGTCAAATTTGCACAGGTGTCAACAAAAATAATGGAAATTCATCAAGGATTGATTTGTCAGTCACTTTGTTTTAATGTTGTACAACTGTAGCTTTCTTGTTAACATTTTGTGATGAAGAAAGAAAGTACGGAGAGGCAGGAACAAGTTTTACTGAAAGGAAAAAGTAGTTAAAGTTAGGAGACAAGCTATTTGAGTTTGTTGTGGTCTAATAACTGCAATCTTAAAGAGTTCAGACATTTTCCTGACAGTTTAAATGAGCTGTTGAATCACTTGTGTGGGCAGCTTTGATTTATACCATCAACAGGCAACAGTACAACCAAGCAAGGAAAATGTCTTTAATCAAACATCACACAATCTTTAAGAACAATTACTGCATGCAGCCACAAGTAAGTTAATGCTCAAACGGATTTGATGGAGTGGAGTTAAAGGCAAAAAGGCTTTAATTACCTTTCATCATTCATTTGGAGTTTTCAGTTAGAGCTCAGCATGCTCAGTGCAAACATGTAGTAATGACACAACCTCTCACTGCATTATCATTTCCTTTCAGAAATAATGACAAAACTGGATGACACTGAGGAGCTGGCAGTAATGAGGCCTATATTCCTAAAGTCAGGTGTGGGTGTATAAGATGCTGTTAAATGCAGAAATGAAACACTTTATGCAGTTCGATTAATTCTGACCAGGGTTTATGATTCAGTGAAGTGATTAATCTATGTTGCCTTTAAATATTTATATTGTTGACCAATCCAATAAACAGAGAAGACAGTAAACCAAAAAAAATAAAACATCAGGGGGATGCATGGTTGTTATAAAAATTTTTATTTAGAATAAAACAACGTAGCCATATTACACGTAGTGTGGTCGAACTATTTTACATACCTCAGGAGAAGCGACACAGTTCTGTCATGGTACAGGTCATCATGATCGTAATCATTGAAATCATCAACATTATCACCAGTCTACAGTCAGTGGAGGTTATAGTAGTGTTATTCAGTCTCACAAGTTTTACAGGATAGCATATAGCACAACGACACAACGCAGTGAGGGACCAGTGCTAGAAGGCCAGTGGCAAAACCAACAACAGTTAGAGTAATACTCATCATAATGGGTGACTAGCTTCAGCAGGCCACAGACCCATTGTGGTACAGTGATAGTAACTTTTTTTTTAACTTGGTATCTCCTCATTGCAGTGTACACCAATACAGTAAGCTAAAGCTTAGAATGCTAAACCAGGCTGTTCATGTTCTGTAAATGATCACAACTGTATTAAACAAGTTTACGAACCACAAAAACAAATCTGCGTCTATGAGTCTGAGGTAGCAAGGCAATCATGGCTTTCCTCTGATTTCTGAACACATATATTTAAAAAAAAACTATTCTACATGATAACAGTGGGCCTCTTACAAACCCAAATCCAGGTCAACTTTAGATTAAATCTATATTTTCTAAAACTTCTCTCTTTATACACAATCCCACTTTAATGCATCAACTCTTCTCATTGTCTTCCACACGTGGAATGACAAACTGTATAGGCACAGAAGGGGTAAAGTTTACATTAACAAACTGATTTGACACAAAGTCTGTCGGCATATCAATACTTTAAAGGGGAACTTGACATCAAACATGCTACAAGACAGATCTTCAAAATAAATCAGACGTTTTGTGACAGTCTGCAGCTTCAAAATGACCCCTTCAGCCACTGAATGTTATTACTTAGGGAAGTGTGCAAGCTCCCAAATTTGGAATAAAATATGTGGCTACTTTCATTGATAATATCAACAGGGGGCTGGAGGGTACAAAGCAGTGTGATGCCAAAAAATGTAACAGTTTGATTCCCAGTGACAACAGAACTAAACAAGAACAAAATACAAATCACCCTCTGAACAAAAAGGCATATTTTACTACACAAAGCCCCGTGTCTATATATACTCATCTGCACATCTAAACAAATCACTGACAAATTTAATCACGTTCTGAAAAATGTACAGTTTGCATAGTACAAGACAAGGTGGTAAAAGAAGTTAAGTTGTCTGGTCCTGTGCGTCTTTGGGATTTAAAGTTGGGTCGCCTGTTTGTTTGGGAATGGTCCTGTCGCCTCCAACACTTACTGTGCACTCATCATTACATGTGTACACACAAACACGCCATCCTCTGTGGTGACAACCTTCACATCACCTGCAAAACAGACAACATGAAATAATCACGGCCAATCAGGCAATAAAAGTTACACATATCAATTTACAAAGGGTACAGTAGGCTTTAAGCAGACACACTGAAAGTGCAGCAGGTGAACCTGTCTCCTTTCTCTTTATCAAGACGTCACTGTGTGGTTCAAACAAAGCAATCAGACTTAAAAGCTGGTAAATGGACTCCAGTTCCTCAAGCCAGTTACAGTCCATTAGGAGCTTGAAGTGGAGGCGATGGAAGAGGTGGGAGTGGATGTTGCACGAGAGATCCTGTTTTCTTAGAGACGGAAATCAGCACTCAAACCTATTCACCTATATCTTTGCATAAAACCAATGCAAAATGCTGAAAATCTTAAGCTTAAGTGCAATGGGCACCAACTAGAAAATAGGTGCAGTCACTGCCACAAATGGATTCATAGGAAAAAGGCAGTTTAACTGGTGTGGAAAAGTATCAGCTCTGTGTAAAGAGATGAGCGGTTTAAAAAGACATTGAGAGGAAGGATGAAAAGTGCAAAGGGAGAAGCACCAGAGCGGGATAAATAATTACAGCAGGAAGAGGTCAGTGACAGCAGCTTTCACAACACCTCTGTCCCAAAATGCACATTGGTCTCAGACTGAGGGAATGAGAGGAGCCGTTAATGGCACTCTCCAGAGATCCATTAGCCATCTCTTTCTCGCAAGCCACCAAATGTGGAGGCAGGTGAAGGCTACATAGAGGGGACTACTTTTTGGCAGCAGCTGTAATTACCTCTAAATTGTTGCTTTGCTCCAACTTCTCTCACCTTTATCATTTACCAAAATACAGACCCCAAAGCGCACACAGTGGAGCAGAAGGAAAGAAAACTAGAGCTTCTGTACAAGCTGTGTTATATCTACAAGTGCAGAAGAGCTTTGTCTTACCTGTGGTCCTGAGGAGAGGCTTGAGGCTGTGGGAGACAAAACAAGAGACAATAGAGTAGTAGTTTAACACTTGAACTCCCCTGTTCATCTCTGTTTTTATAATTTTACACTACATTATCAGCCTCTGGCTCCCTCCCACATATTCATTCACACTCAGCTCTGTGCTGCTCACTCCCGGTGCCTCGGAGCTGTGCAGTATCCAAATACTAATAACGCTTGCTGGAGCGTCTGCCAGATTAGAATGGATTTTTAACTAAAACCCTCACAGGAGTTTTGACTCGAAAAATTCAAATGCAATTTGAAGTCAGTGAGCTCTAACTGGCTATTTAAAGATTTTTTTTTGTTTTTGCTATTTGATTAACATCTCCAGAGGTGCCTATTCTTTCTGATTCAAAGAGTAATGAGGGTCTAAGTTTTTTTCTGATATCAAATACCACATTTAAATGATTTTAAAAACCCTCAAGGGTGTAGTTATAATTATGTCTGTTTCAGAAAGCATTTAATCAGAATCAAAACCACAATGTCACAATGCTGATAAACCTGCACACACACACAAAAAAAAAAAGACTACAGCTTTTGAAAAAGCACTCTCCATATACCACTCTTCATTGAAATGCAGGACAACACCTTTTGAATTCATGACTAAAGATAAGTGCACAGCTGCTCGAGCTGCAATCATTTATATGTGACACATATAAAACTCACACACGCAAACACACACACATACACCACCCACAAACAAAGCTGAATGACAATGTGACTGACGAAAGAGAAAAGACAGATGCAGAACAGGAGGATGAGACTGAGACTAGGAGAGAAGGGGACAGAAAGATTGACAAATTCATGTCAAATTGTCACAGCTGGTAACATGTAATAACATAAGCAAACACAATAAACTGAAGTGAATTAATTAAAAATAATAAACAAATCCTTATATGAAATTATCAAGGTAGATGAAAAAGAAAATACATTTATTTTAATGAGGTAATAAAAACTTGAGCAAAGACCGTTTGATGTGTATTGAGCTGTGTGTGTGTGTGTGTGTCTGCACATTTAATTGATGCATTTTTTCCACAAACACATCTACAGATTGCAATTTAATATTGTTTTAATGTTAATTTAAAACATAGAATATTAATGGTAAAACTTAAAACGGACATTTAAATCTGAAATTTCAGTGTTTCAGTGATTGATGTAAATGATACCTTTTTGTAACTGAAAGAAAGTCTATAGAATTAAATTTTGGTACAAACTTTCCTAACACTTAAACAGAGTGACATACTATTCTTCTGCTGACCAGTGACCTTGTGGCAAAACACAAATCTGCCCACACAGGCTGGGATGGCACGGTGGGAAAAGTAGCAGGAAACTTACGACTACATGCGGGGAAGGAGTTGTTAATCTGCTCCATTACATCTGCCAGGTCAGAGCTGCTGTTGTGGGAGTCCAGCAGCTCATCTGAACACGAACACACAAACACACACACACTGAGAGGCTTAATTTCAGTTACCACAGACACGCTTTAATATGGCACCACTGGACTCCTTACAAGAAAGAAGTCCAGTTGCCATGACTCAACTTCCACTGAGAAGAGAGAGATCCTTTTCTGTGTTGTGAGCTTATGCCCGAACTTTCAGTATCTACTATATGCTGCCAAATGCTGTAAAATGTAACTTGTGCCACAGTGATTTTGAATTTGAAGCACAGAACTCCATAAACCAAGATCAAATGTGTTGTGAGTGTCTTTTTTGAGCTCAACTGTCTCACCTGAGTTTTCAGTAAGTTGCCCTCGACCTAGCACAGTGGGAGACACTCCATTTACCCTCGAGTCCATATCCGGCTATGAAAGAGGCAGAGAGAAGAGGGGGAAAAAAAACTTATGATGATGATTATAACATAATTATTTTGCTTGGCATCTGCTTGACAACTTCAAAATTAGCCGTGCTTCACAGAGGCAGGCAAAGACAAGGGAATACAAGAAGGCGGCACAATGAGGCTGTTGTCATGTGTGCAAAAACAATTCTCATAAACATGTCTCTGCCAATGTCCCAAATTGGGTTTAACATGCTGCAGTATAAATCACATTCAAAAACCTCAAAGGACATTTTTATAGATTATTTGTTGTATAACTAATGTCAAAACAAATGACGTGCAGCCAAAAGATATAATAAAGAGTCCTATGTCTATAATAATACATAATACATGCTGTGTCCACATTTAAAGCAATAATATTAAGGTTTCTGCCTGGAGGCATTAGATGTTTATACTGTCTTGTGTTTCTCTACACAGGCTCCTTCCATAACACCTGTAGGGTGACCCTCTCATTTGATAATCCATTTTAACAATGTGACTAACATTTCAGTGGCCACTACAGCAACTGTGAATACAGATGACTTACAATAATCTAAAAAATAATATTGATATTTGCCTCCCCTCTGTCAGGCTACAAGTTCAGTTTTTATGTACTATGATGTCCCTGCTCTGTAGCTTCATCACGATATCAGCTGCTGAGCTCTAACTGACTTAGCCAGCAGTAAAATGCCCCCAAAATGTTTTCAATATCTCTGGAAAGGCTGTTTCAGGCAAAGAGAAGACTTTAGTACACAGAGACTCAAAAATAAACTGATAATGTGTAATCCTATTATTTTCATTTTTTGTCATAAATTAATACCTCAGATTCAAGTCGCAGCTGATAAGAAAAAGGAAGGAAAAGAAAAAGGAAACAAGCATTTTGTCAAACACACAAAAAGAGGGAACAATAACAGAAAAATGCCCCACTGCTTCAAAAACAAAACTATAATCAGACACTATCTTAATCAATTGATTAGACATGAGGGTTTTTGTAACTAAGGTATTGTGGACCGTTAATCAATTTCTGAAAACATGCTCTATTGCTCTGATGCACAGAAGCAAACAATTGATGTCCAGTGGCATTTATGGCAGAATCTCACATTCCCTTTAGCTTTTCAATGGCAAGAAAACAAATCAATGTTGCCCCCCTTACCCTCCCACATCACCCCTCTTCTCCTTCATCTCCTTGTGCCCCCAGCGCTAGTAAAGGCTAACATCTTGGAAACGTCTCCAGAGCACAGCCAGTGTCTCAGGGCTTGTCTGAGAATAGCTAAGGTCAGGGTTTTGGTCAGCCTTCAGGAGCGTGAATTAAATGTGTGCCAGCAAGCTGGCTGGGTTTATTATTCTGCAGCTTGGCAGAAACGCAGCGGTTGATGGAAAGACATGTTGACATATAGTCAGGACTCCAGGGAGTGAAATGTCAAGCAACAGAAGTTCTTACCTAGTGTTGCAATGTTGTGTGTATGCAGGTAGTTGTGCACGCCATTATGTTTACATTTTTTTGTCTTTCAGAATCAGTATCAGAATCACTTTACTTCAGGATGTGGTCAGAGCGATGCAGAAAATGCATCTCATGCTAAACTTAATGCACAGAGAAAAACTAAACCTTATATTCAGCGCTATCATACAAGAAAATAAATCAGGCCACTTACTGTACTTCAGAACTGAACTTCACTACAGTTTGGTAGTAGTATTTGCCTTGAATATTTAGATTTTACTTACTTCTACGACACTGAATTCAGATTATAGAGTAGTAGTTTGTTTGACAGAATAGTGGATTACTTTAACATTAAGATTTAAGATAATATATTAAGACAATTTCTATATAAAAATATATAGAAAAAATCCATTGTCACACATTAATCCACCTAACATTATAAGGTAAAATTTGAGAGAAATACATATGTTGCACCCTGACTAACAACGTTAAGTCTCTCTAGAGTGAGTTTTTCTGCATAACAAGTACAGAGCTTCTACTTTTGATTCTCTGCTCATTTTGATGCTTTTATTAAACAGGTGAACATGAAAATTAAAGAAGAATTTCTAAAATGTGATACTGACACATCTACTTTTCAAAATAGTAATAGCAAGAAAATTATACGTATTGTATATATAAATCACTGTAACTATAATCCTACTATCTAAAAATAGAGAGCAATCATCAATATAGTGAAGACAGGCTGCACAAATAACTTTTCTGTCAAAATGTTAATCTTCAGCCACGAAAAATCTGCCGAGTCACATCACTGGCTTCCTCAGGCCGTATTGTTGTGAGTTATTACTGTGCTTCCAGCTTCACAGCTACCACAGAGCCAATACCTGCCCCTGTGTTTGCTCAGTGTGATTTGTCGGGATTGCTGTTTGTTTGGCTTGAGGGCTATGCATTTCTCACTTGGCACAAACAATCCAACTTCAGTGAGCAATTAGGCCATGCATAAACAAAACTGGAAATTATTGACAAAGGAACTGGAGAAAGACACTAGACTCCTGGAGGGAATGATAATGATGTGATTAAGATCTACTCTGAGTGCTGATGAGCAGGTTTTGTTGCTCAAAAGGCACAAACTAAGGGAGAATCATGTTTGCCTGTAGACATGTTGGGATTAATAGATGCACAAGTACATACTTATGGCAATGGTTTATTTCAGTGACTTTGAAGAATTCTTTTAATTTATTAAAATCTTCCTGTAACACCATTTAACTTAAATTAGTTATAGTTAAACACTATAATTTATGGAAGAAATATGCTTTAAATCACACTTGTATGTGAAGTTTACTTATCGTTAAAACAACATATAACTAAATAACCAGGGATGATTTAGTTAGGGTCATGCTATAAGCAATACTTGTCAATTTCTTATTTTTATTGGTACAATATGAATTTCTGACATGTTTTCATTTCAATTTCAGTGTATTTTGATTTTGGAAAAAAATGCTATTTGTCTTTTGTTACTTTAGAATCTCACATATTATATTTATAGTCAAGTATGCTACAGTACATCAGATTTTAATTCCTTTACCATTACTAGACAACTTATGTCGGCATTATTTAAAATGGAGCCAAAACTACAACCATTCTTTTCATAACTGCAGTATGAATTTATGAATATCTATGTCTGTCTTCTGTCAGCCATGACCTGTGGCTTCTTGGGATGAAACTGTTAAAAAAATCTGTGTCAGTGCAATGTCACCTGGTGAAGTAGCTGTCGGAGACGGTGGAGCTGAGACTCCAGCTGTTTGTTGTGTTCCTCCAGGATGTGCATACGGGCTTCCAGCCGACCCTTGTGTTGTCGTAGCAGCTTGGCTTCAGCTAGAAGATCGGCCTCATCAGGATGGGCAGCGGGGCCCTCCGACTCCAAGTGGCTTCCAGCAGGGGCTCCTCGCTGGCCATACTGCTCCTTTAGCTGCTCATACTCCCTCTGTAGGGTCCTGAGAAATTAAAAATGACAACATTAAAAACACAACATGCTTCTGTATAAATGTCTATAAATATATACACTACCAGTCAAAAGTTTGGACACACATAGAAATGACCATGTTTGTGAAAGAAAAGCAGATTTCATAAC
>JAUMHL010000017.1:11869018-11940771 GCA_032362345.1 Sandelia bainsii
GTAAATGACTATTGTAGCTGAAAACAACTGTTTTTAAAAGGAATATTTACATAAACATACAGAGGCCTAAATTCTGCCAACATTAGTACTGTCTTCCAATAGCATGTTATGTTTGCTAATGCAAATGTATTAATTTAAAAGGACAACTGACAACATGTATCTTTTCATGAAAAATATGGTAATTCCTATGTGTGTCCAAACTTTTGACTGGTAGTGTATGTAATGCATGCATGTAACACATTATTATGTTATGTTTGTGGATTTGCTTGGGCTTTATTGTGTTTATTGTTACATACGTATCTCTGCCATGTTGATGTTATATCACTGCCTTCGATTATAGTCACAGAAACACTCCCAAACAGAGCATTCAATAGCTTTTCCCTGAACTCTCACAGTCGGGTGCCACACAAAAATACCTCAAGTGTTTACCTCTGCTTTCTCTGTGAAATCCTATTTTTAAGTGGATAGACAAACATAAAGGACCCCCTGCCAAATCTCTTGCCTCACTCGCTCCTCACCACCTCTTTCTCAGTGCAGAACCATAAGCTGCAGTGCTTTAGTTAAGTTGGCATTCATGAGTCTGGCAGTAAAGTTGTCCCTCTCCTCCACGCTCTCCCGGTGTGCCTGTGTATAGTATGTATATAATCAGTGGTAAGTCACTCCAGTCCAGCCACTGGCTGTGCAAAAGCATTACTACAAGAGACTCTATGGACCATTTCCTAATGGAGGACATGGCGTGTCAGATACACTGGGAGTGTGTTTATGTTTATGTATTGTGAACTGGAGTTTGACAGCTGCACATATACTCAAAAGACACCCTGTGAGTGAACTGATAGTTCAGAAAAGGTAACATACATTTTTTTAAACTCTGCTATTATTAACTTTTTATTACTGTTTAAAGCTACAATAAACAACTTAAGCCAGCGCCAGCATGAGACTCAAAATCAATCAAAAACTTAATCAAGCAGAAATAACTGAAATCCGTTGATTGGTTAGAGGGGCAAGCCTTGCACAAAAACCTGAAAAAATTATCTATCTTAAATAGACTGCCCAAATATAAGTGATGTTTTCTCTATATTTTGGGTCTTAACAACCTCTGTTCACACTGTAGTCACCCAGGTTCCTTTAACAGAGTAATGGCCTACCTCTGCTCCTCCTCCAGACGAGCAATGATCCGCTCCAGTTCCCCTCGCTCCTCCCTCTCTACAGCCTGTAGGATCTGGGCAGGACTTTGGGGCTGACTGCAGGGGGAGCCCTCCCCTCCCAGTGTCTGACAGTACTGCAGGATCAAGGCATGCTCGTCATCCCTGTGGAAAGGAATGAAGAGTTATGTCATGACTTAGAAGTCTACACATATTGTCCATAGCAGTCAACTGAATTCACCTTCTGGACAGTTATTAACATATTTTACCATATAACACAGCACTGTTCTACGAAGGCAGACAGCAATAACTCAAGAAACAGTCAAGTAGAGATAAAAGGGTTAAAAGTTCGCAGGGTACTAAGAGGGTACTAATAGAAAGTCTGCTTCATTTTATGCTGTATTAGGCTGTTAGGGACCTGCATTGGTCTCATGTGTGTTTTGGCCAAAAATGCAATTACTAAATTTTGACTTTGAAGGCAGAATAAATCTTTACATCTTGACAGAGCTGAAAATAAATTGAAATCTTGGAGATTACAGTTAAGTGCACAGTTGGCACAATGTCATGGAACCACACGTGAAGCAGTTTCATTACTTTATATCAGAGGACATTCAAACACATGTACAGTACTGGTAATACATTTACTGGTGAGAGAAATACCAGTTTACAAACAAAAACAGCACCGTCCAAGCTCTGCAGTGGCTGCCATGACATACAGGATCTTTAGTTATTGCAGGTCTTCTATGCTATAAGCTCAACAATCCCCAGTGGAACACAGATATGTCAGCCTCTGCTATCTGATAACTGAAATAAGGGGGATTGTGAGGAGATGGAGGGAGCACAGAAGAGAAGGAGACTGACAGACAGATGGAAAGATATGGGGGGAGGGAGAATTGGCACCTGGTTGTCTAGCTGTGTATTCGTCTATTTCCAGTATGTGTTTTCTCTGTGATTCGAAAGGGGATGGCAGGTCTTGCCAAAGCCCAGTCGTCACATTCATACTGAAACACAACCTGAGCCTTGAAGACGAAAAACCTGACAACCACACACACTCAAAAGAGATGGCAGACTGTTATTTAAAGGTCTTTCCATCGCTAAAGTAACTGTCGTTTTCAGGGCTGGTTTGACAGCCTGAAACAGAATTTGTCTCAGAACGTTTAGTGGCATCTTGGGTCCATGTTTGACTTTCTGTTCACTAAAAACTCTTTCTTGCCTTTCTTTTTCTCAAACACAGATTGAGCCAATACAGATGCAGCTCTCATTATGTAATGATAATATCCTGCGGTTCTGTGACAATAAAAATAAATAAATATAGAAATCAGCTTAACCAGATTTATTTGATTCTAGTGTTGTGTCTGCTTTAGTGGACAGAATTTTAGTTGTGCTGGCCTCCACAAGCTGAAATCTGTGCTATACTTATGGCCACAGCTCACTCAGTGACATCCAGGCAGGTACTTGGAACATTTTGATATACACAGTGACTTGCTATAAACTTTACACATTCTTATCAGGGCCAGACCATAACTGAGTGCATAATCCATGGCTATAATGAGTATGTTAATCTAATACGCTCTGGAGAGCAAGCCACCAACTGAAATGTCTCAAGTTTTGAACAAGACTCGAATTACACCACAGGAGACAATCAATGAGTATTCAGAAAATATTCAGAATGCCATTATCACCACATGCATAATAAGAGAGGTTAAGAATAGGAAGCTCTTTCTTTCTCAGAGATGACAGTAATTATGCTATTTTGTGACCAAGTACTGGGGCGAGCGGGTAGTTAATGAGGAAGTACACAGAATGAAGCATTCACCTCTCCTCACATAAAAGGAACAATATGCCACAGAAGCTTCCATGTTCGCTGAACAGAAAAAGGTTTTTGTCATTAAGTAGCCTAAGCTCCTTGTGTTATTTGACGCACAAATTTAGAGCGTTCGTTTCTTCTAAGAATGGGATTTGCGTCAAGTTCAACCTTTTCATGCATTTTGCTAAACTAAAGGCACCAATGATAAAAGAGACATGAAATAAACTGTGAGCACAATATGTGTGGGAAATTTCTGCACTTTCAATCCAAGAAAAAAACAAAAGGCACCGCATTGTTTTATTCATCTCCTGTAACCAGTAGAACTTTCTCACCTTTAATGTTATAGTTTCTTCAAACCATTCTTTATGCAGTCATTACTTTATTTTATGTAACTCTTTATATAAACTTTTCTAGTCTTACTGCTGAGTTACTGAAAAACAACATGTACTACAGAAAGCTAGCTGAGACAGGAGGTTCAATTTCACTCTGCCACTGTTGCAACATGCAGCAATATAGCAACACACACACACACACACCTGAACTATGGGTATGCTGTCACAATGGAGACAGGGATGATGAAGAAAGGCTTAGTTCCTCTAGAGAAAGTTGAAAATAGGTGGCAGTGTTGATGGAGTCAAGGGATGGAGGTCTTCCACAGACCGAGTGCCTAATTAGGCAGGTCGCTGGCAACAGGGAGTTGCAGCAGGACATTATGGCTGGCAGGGAAAGCCCAGACAACAGCAGAAGGCAATCATTAAATGTGGAAAGGGGGACTACAGGGGCAGAGCTAGCTGAAAAACCACCTGCTCTGGAAGACTGGGACAAAAAGAGAGTCAAAGTATTGGAAACTCAGGCAGTGTGGTGGTGGAAGACGAAGGGATACCAAGAAGAAAAAGATGATGGTGGAGGGCATCAACGTGGGTAATGAATGGTCAGGCTACTAGCTCCAATTCATTGTAAATATGAGTGTCGTGGTAGGTAAGAGTGAAAAAGGGACATGGCCAGAGGACTTAAAGTCTATACCCTACAACAACAGTCTCCAGGCCTGGTGCCTAGCTAACATATCACAAAGAAAGAAGCTCCTCTCAAGCTGAATAGCACTATCAGCCCCTTTGACTGAGCTCAGTGAGAAACAGTGAGAGATAAAGACAGGGGGAAATGGGATAAGGAGGAAAAAAGAAAAACAAGGGAGAGAATTGAAGGAAAAGCAGAGGCTACACCCCCCCCCCGGTGAAATGTTCAAACCTCACATCCCATGGAAGCTGCACATGTAGGGGTTGATCACAGTAATGTTTGAGGTGTATCATTTATGATGCTGGGCTTCACAAAAATATTCAATGTTTACCTCTGTGCTTACTGTTTAATTTTAAGGTTGCCTGGGCCCAAAGGTAAAACATGATTAGACTACAACTAAAAATGATGAAAAGAGGAGAGCAGAAAGAGGGGAGGACAGAGCATGATGAAAAGAGATTTAAAAAGAAAAGAGCTAGAGAAACTAAAGAGAGGGGGACAGGAATAAAGAGCAAAACATGAAAGAAAATGGATAGCACTGGGGAAAGACTGGAAAGTGAGAGATAACTAAACAAAAAACCTGGGCATAAAAAGGGAAGTAGGGAGTCTCGCTCCTCTGTGACGTCCCAAGGCATCGATGACAACATTGTGCTTTTGCTGGAGGTCAGAGAACACAAGCAACACCAGCTTCCTAATCAAGGATTCCCTTTTAGATAAAAGCAATCCAGGACAAAGATGACACACAGCAGTGAAGCCACTTGCACACACAGACACACACATTTTGTCTGCAGCGCTCACACATACTAATTACTGATACCACTGCACAGCTGGCAGCGAGTCCAAATCTGAGTTTGCAGGGTATGAACGATCAGAAAATACGAGTCAAAAGCCAAAGATGCATGTAATTGACAAACTTGGTTATCAATGTTACACTATGCATGTTTTCATAAGCTCAAATACTGCCAAGAAGACACCTTCTACTATCCTGTCAAACACGTGAATAATTTTGTTGTGTGTCTGTGTTTGTGTGTGTGTGGGTCCTTATAAAAAACCAGATGGAGTGGAGTGATAAACAAAGAAGCTTGAGAGAAATCAGCTGGAGGCAAGAAAGAATAAATCTCACAAAAAGAGAGGAAAGACAATCAGAACACTCCAAACAAAAGCATTGAAAAGGAAGAGGAAGGGGAGTTATTTCTTATGCGCGAAGTCTGACAACACAATGTGGAGCCTCATCTTTTGAGAGGCGATATGCTGAGTGAGCTGTTCTACTGTAGTGGTATCTACCAAACAAAGCACGGTACTGCTATTTTTACATGCAATTTCAAAGTTACTTATCCTTTTAAAGTAGGACTTAATGGACACATTAGTGTGTAAAAAACAGCTACTGGCTGATTCTGGCCTTTTCAAAATACTGCACTCACAAAACTGTAAGTAAATGTCATTTTATTGCAGCACAGTAACATTTAAGTGAACGTTTATGACACAGGATACTTGTAAAAAAGAAAAGTAAGAAGAAAAAAAAGAAGTTCCCTTTAACGATAAAAAAAACGATAAAAATAATTATTTTTATGAAATTAAGATGACTGTAATAATGATGTTTTCACAACTACCAAATTTCAGTATTCAAGATTGCAGCATTTTTTAGCTCTTAGTCAAAAAGAACCAAAATATCAAGAATCTGTTGAAATAAGTTTATTGTCCCTCAAAGCCACTAACAGCAACAACAGCAGACACATTGTATGTGGTAAATTTTCCTTTCCAATTATTGGTGCTGTTTAGACTGTAATAAATACAAAAAAAAAAAGTTTGGATCATGCCTCAGACCCCAATGTTCTATTTAGAGGTAGATTATTCCTTTAATGCACAATAATAACCAAATTTGGCTCTGCATTAAAAGTACATTGGATCAAAAAAGTGCTATGTTGTGCTTTATTCTTTTAATCTTTATTCTCTCTATAAGTACAAAACTACTGGCTAAATGCTCTAGTCTAGTTCTACTTATCTTTTGTGGCTTTTAAATTTCCTTTGTGTTGGGGATTGTGCTCCTTTATCTTCACAGCTACATTGTACACGTGCTGTTTTGCAGAAAAGCAGAATAGAAATGTTAGAAATGACACTGATGCAAAAGTGAGTGAAAGCACAAGAGCTATGATTATGTTCTAAATTTGCCCAGCCGACAATTTTTTCCTCTGCTGCTAAACCCATTAGCCTTCATCAAGCCAACGTCTTCCTCATCTCATTACCACTTTACACACTCCTACGAGCATCAGTGTTGTTTTGGAGTTGGCAAAAATAATGGTTTCTTCTCTTAAATAAGCCAGAGTACAAAGCACAAAAGAGAGAGTGAGGAGGTGTGGGGATAATGTGTTTGTTCCGCATAAAAGAAAAAAAAAAAATGTTTGAGAGGAAAATAAATCCACCTCTGTTTCCACCTTCTCCTGTTCGCTAACACTTTTTGTATTTCAATTCATCTGTCCTTCTATTGATCAGTCGAAAGTAGAGAGATCAGAGAAATGCAGCTTCAATCGAACACCTTCTATTTCTAAAACCTCTTTTATAAGAGGCAAGGTCAGTTGAAGGTGAAGTGCAGTGGTCCACATGACACACGTACAAGGGGTACAACAAATGAAACTGTCTCTTCATTTCATCTTCACTGAATATTCTCACAGGTTTTAACCATCCTCCCATGTGTGTTTCCAATGTTGTGTTGCAAATACTTTTCCGTTTTAAAAATCCCTAAATTGTTTTCCTTCTTTTCGTGAGGCATACTTGCTCTCCAGGTGTATACACTTCAACACCTCTAAAAACATGCATACACTTGAGTAAGAAAGATTTTTTTCTGGCTTTCTGCTACTTGAAAATGTTGCGATAAAAAATCTTCTGTATCGTCTTTGTATCAGTTACGTTCCTATGCACAAATTCATTTCACACATACATACACACGTTCCCGATTTCCAAATCTACGATGGTGATCTGCGATCTAGAAAATCTGCACATCTGAGTTTAATCAAACCAGGCTAACACACCAACAGAACAAAAAACAATTCCCTCCAAAGACAAGAACACAGTGACACATCTGTATTTCTGTTTAAACACACGCATTAGTTTGACCGTGGAGTCAGAGGGTGTTTGAACCTCAAGAGATCATTCCTGTGATTAGGATCTAGGCTGGGAAACTTCATCTTGAATGACCTGCAGAAGACACACACACACACACACACAAACACACACACACACACACACACACACAGCTCATGCTCCTCATCACCGTTTCCTCTTTCTTTGTGATTTCTTGTCATGTTCTCATCTCCTGTGATCAAAAACACTGAGTGGTTGTTATCAGAGATCCTGAAAGCAGTCACTCTCACTGCTCATTGCTGACTCTCGAATCCATTACAGTTCCAAAGTCCTGTCCTTACCACTGCATTCAACCACATCCCACTGTCTTTTTCCCCTCACTCCACAATTTTTTACACTCCTACAGCCTCTCTCAATTCTCTCAAAATGACACTCTCCCCCTTGATGTGTTTTCAGGAATGTGGAAAGCCACCTGGTCATTTCTTTCGGTGGATTTAATACAATGTTGTGTTTCTGACAGACAAACAAGACACTGGGGGGCTACCATGTCATTATAATAACACCAAAATACCATACATATAAACAGGAAATATTTCACCTAAATTTTGGAACAAATCATTGCTTGTTTTGTGTTATCTCAAGTCAGTCAAATGAAACACAGTATCATAAGTATGTAAGATGATTTCCAGCTAAAATGCATACACATAATGTACATGGGTCAGCTTACATCAACTGGAAAAATGACACAAACTAGGAAATTATAAAAAAAATTAGCAAAAGGACAAATGGTGACTTACATGCTTCCTGTGGCTGAGCTGCTGTCTGTGGGCAGAGAGCCATTGGAGCGCTCCATCTGGGCCAACCTGACAGAGACACCGTCATCAGTGACTAAACTAAATTCACAGTTTAAACTTAAGCACCACCAACCACAGAAAAGACTGTGTGTATAAAAGCATTTGGCTGTGTGGGAACTGTTTAATTCTTTAATTAATATATGATCCACAAACTATGCTTAAGGATGAAATTGAACACTAGTAGAAAATGGGAGGGAGTTGGGAAGAAATATAAGTTGAATCTTATGAGTCAAATCTCATCATTGGACTTTTCCATACAAATCTATAAGCTGTCCAGTAATCTTAAGCATCTATATTGCAGTTAAACTTGAAAGTTACAAGGCTCATGTCTGCGTCATTGCTAATAAAACAATGCAGTCAGAAACACTGAGCGAAGGTTAATGTTGTGTGACCAATGGAAGGCCGGGCCAGACAGAGCAGCGCTGCACCAGAGCACCATTCATGATTAAAGCTTTGTGCGGAAAAACTGGGGTCTAACACAAGTAACCCTTGTCCACTTTAGTAAAGATAAGCTTTGTGCTGATTAGAAATTCATTCAAGGGGGAAGATGGGATTTGTGCAAGTGTGATACTTGTGGATCTTAATACTCAGACTTATCTTAAATCAAATATGACAGGTTTTCAATCTCAGTGCAGCAGAACATTACTTTAATAACGATTAGCTACAGCTCACACGCTGTGTACATGGGTGTGTTGATGTTCACAGCAGGATCATTTGAAGTGGGTGGCTGGAAACAGCTATCGGGCCGATCTGTTGCTACTCTGATCTCAGCAGCAAATCCATAATGTCACCAGCCAAAGTAGTGGGTGGCTGCATGTTTTCATTGAGTTCAGTCAATGAGCATACTTTGATTGTCTTCTGACATTTAATGTATGCGAACACCAGCTGTCACAAAACAGAATGATATGCAATGTTCAAAAGTGTATTTTAATGTTCTTGCTTGTACTCTGGTCTATATTTGTATCTGCAGTACATTTGATTATGCATATGTTCAAAAGTTCAGGCATTCATTTAAACTAATCAACTGATGTTGCTGACTGTATTTCTGAGTGGCTCTGGTGTCATTTGAGACTGGAATCTGGAGATTTTTGCCCCTATTGAGTGGGAAACTTGTGATTTGATTTCCTTTCTGTCTTAGTAATGTTTCAGCTCAATAGAGCCAGAACAGCTTCTCAAAATAAGAATCAGGATCCTTTTACAGATATTAGCAGAATAAACTTCTGATTCTGAAAACTGTAAATTTATTTTTCATCATGTAGTAAGAATAAACAGCAAAAGAAAATAAAGTGATTTTTCACATCAAAAACATTTTCCCAATATGGTGGACAAGAGCAACTAATAAACGTAATTAACATTATTTATATTCACTATACTAAGCTATACTAGAATTGTGAGGGCTCTTTATGATGGCTGGCCATCATGACTTGTGGTGATTTGGAAATGGTGACACACTTGAATTCTGATATGGTTGAACAACAAGTCATACAAACTAGTACAAACTAGACTATAATGCAAGTATCTACAAACAATTTTCCTTAAAAATGTCTTTTCTACATTTGAAAAAGGTCTTTGGTTTACATTAGAATTTACATCACAAGTAATTTCATTCCGTTTTCATTCTTGTTAAATGTGATTATTCTTAGCTTCCAGGCAGCTTCTGATTTCCATGTATTTAAAGCTTACATCCTCATTGAACTGGTTGTCATGTATGCATTTATCGTTGTCAATAATAGATTATTGTTCCATAGTAATGCATTTTACAGTAAGTTCAGCCTGAAGGCAAGTGCAACTCTAAGTGTAATTGCAATAAAAGGTTTTGGTTATCTATAGTAAATTATAAAAAAAAAAATGTAAATCACTGGCATGACCCTTTAAAAACCTGTAAAAACACTGTTATTGAGTTGTTATTTAAAGTGCAACATTTAAATGCAGTTATCATTTTCCTTCTACGTGTGCTTTGTTGCATCTGAGATGAAGAGGTGATGATGACTGGTGAATGCAGTGCATACCTGCTGGCATACTGCTCTATCCTGGAATGGGTGTCATCATGAGAGAGCTGTGGTGACTGGGACAGTCTGAAAATGAATGGTGTAATGGAGATGAATGAGATTCGGCATGCTCACGCAACCTCATTAAAACAGAGAAATTCACAGGCACATGCAGACACACTCACTCACAAACACCCTAATGGTCCTTCACAACATCACCTAGAAAAGAAATCTGATGATCCTAGAAAGAGAAAGAAAGGAGAGCAGGATGATCTACGAAGCGGTTGGATGGTTTTTGACAGCCTCTGCTGGGATGTGCAACTGAATGCTAGCTGGATGCTACAGAGAGGAGAAGAAGGTGACAGTAAGAACACAGCGGGTGAGTGTTTTGGTTGCATGTTGAGCCAGTGGCTCAGGCAGGCAGACAGGCAACATGCAGTGCAGTCGTGGCTTAGTTGTTGTTGGGATGTAAGGGGAGCTAAGTGAGGAGAGAAAGGAGGAAAGGAGGTGTGGTTCAAACGCATTCCAGTCTGAAGACAAGGACTTGTTGCTGGTTGAGTAGATACTCACTCATACTGCTCCGGACACATGCTGATGAGGGTGACGGGACTGCAAGAAAAACGCAGGGAGGTAGGTAGGGAAGGAGGGAGGGGAGTAGGATACCACAAAACATTTCAGGATCAAACTCACTCAGTAGTTCAGAAACAAAAACACAGCAGGCGCAAGAAGAAGTGGTAGGAAGAGTCTGTCCAAATGTTGAGTGGCTGGACTCAACACAGAGGGAAAGACGTGTAAAACAGTCACCAATTCATCCTCCATATGTGATGGCAATTATCCCCTGTGAGTTTCTCTAAAGCCAGAATCAAAATGTATGTGACTCAGAAAATGTGTAGGTTAACAGTTTTGAAAGGGTCAAAATGGGCAAGTGGGCCTGAGGGAACAGTGTGAGTAATATACCCACGGAGTGCATGTGAAAGCTCACACACAAAATAGTTAACTATGTCAGCTGACTTTGCTGCTGTCACACATATTGCAAACAAAAATTATATGGCCCAAATTCTTTCCCTTTTCTCATTTACTTGCTGCAGGATTTACTGAAATAGCACACCAAAAAGAAAACACACATACAGTAGAACATATTTATGGTTAATCTGCTATTGCTGAAACAGCAAACGAATCCCCTTGGCATAAAAGTTTTCGGAAATAAAATATGACAAACAAGGATGCTAGAGGCATGTGCATTGCTGTCATTAATACTGTCTAGTCTGCGATAAATGGGACACCTTATCTCAAAAGATAAGAATGTGTTGTTTCACAGAGTAATATGGCCAAGAAATTGGTCGGGTAACTGTTAAGGTTGGTATTCTTCCCCCGCCTGCTTTTGTTCCTACATTAAAGCTAAATTCAAAGGGAGATATGTGGTACATGGTACATGGTAGTTATGGTAGTATACAGAGCAGACAATGTAATCACAGCAGGGGATTCATAGAGAAAAGAAGAGAAAGACATATTTGCAAGAGGGAACAGTCAGTGTGCTCTTTTTGTTTTTCAGGATAGTGATAGGCTTAGTTTTCATCTTTGCCAAAAAATGATAACTTCGTAAAGATCTGAATGTTTTCCTTTCACCCAAATTTGTCCAACCTGCAAACAGTGAAATAACTTTATCCTTCAGATGGATGCACTTCAGAAGGAGTTGTTGTTAGTGAAGAGAGAGAGAGAGAGAGGGAAGGATAAGACACAGGAAATGAAGCATGAAAAAACTGAGTGAAAGAAAGGTGACTTAATCAGAGAGATGGAAGGGGTAAGATCAATTAGATACATAAGCAACTTCACCTTCTGATCTGGAAGTAAGCTGAAAGACCCAAAACTACTTACACAGAAAAATCCACATTCAGTAAGAGGATGGTAACACTTTAACGACATCTTTAAAATATAAAAGACATTGTCTGGCAAGTAGGGTGAGTGTCCAGCCTGAGGTAAACAAATGGTAATGGACTGTGGTTAAGCAATAAACACCCACTCACAAGCTGTAAAACCCATCTAGAGGGCCACGGTTTTGGATAGAGCTGGCTCTTTTAGTTGCAACTTTAGAAAACTTGGAACCGCTGACTGAGAGGAAACAGAAGAAACTCACATAAGATCTAATGTCTTTTGCTATCTCTTCATGAATTTGCCAGATTCATGCAACATGTTTCACTGTGTTTTCAGAATGGATTGGGGTTTTTTTGTGAATATGAAAGGTTTCTAAAAATCAGTTTAGTCCATCATGCCATGATAGTCACTGTATCACAGTTAGCACTGCTTCTGTCTGCTCTCAATGTCCTATGTACCTGTTTGTCAGGAAGACAGCTGAGGGGCTGGACAGAGTGTGTGTGTGGTGAGTGGAAGATACACATAGAGATGAAAACTTTTTATCTTGCTCATAACAAGTACAGTGTTACGTGTGTCTTGCATTGAGTTGTACCCACAAATATCCACAAAACTGTCTGCTGGGGGACCTCCCACAATACACTGAGATCCTCTCCTCCTTCTCTTCTCTTCTCTTCTCTTTCTGTCCACTCTTATGCCATCATTGCATGTTATTAAGTCTGTTTCTTCTCTCTCCCCTAGTTGTGCTTCGTCCTCTCTCTCTCTCTGTTACCTGCTGTTCTTTTTTCTCTCCTCTGTCCACTCACCCCAACCGGTCAAGGCAGATGGCCGCCCACCCTGAGCCTGGTTCTGCTGGTTTTCTGAATTATTCTGTATATACTTATATTCTGTAAGGTCTTTAACCTTACAATGTAAAGTGCCTTGAGATGACTTATGTTGTGATTTGGCGCTATATAAATAAAGTTGAATTGAATTGAAAAACGTTTTTAATAATTTACAAATCAACTTTCCAAACCATTAACTTCTATGCAAAGACTAATGCAGCAGAGATGTTTCTACTCTATCTATTTACGTGGGGTGAGAAGCAAAAACGTACACTGAGTGGGAAATCATTAGAATGCTTCTTTTACATTATCAAATATAGCAGTGACGAATCAAAAATCCTATCTGGCATGAAATTAGGCAAAGACATAAGTGGGAGGTGAGAGTAGGTGGTATTTTGCTCTCTCAAGGTGGAGAGAAACTGTGGGTGGAATTAAAAAAAGCAAAATGATGATACAAGAGTGGAAAACAGAGAGCAAGTGAGTGCATTACGGAGGGCAATTATGAAGCACACAATTTAATCTTCTCTTCTACTGCTACAGTATTTTTTAAAATAACTTCTTTCCTTTTCTCAAGACAAAAAACAGAGGCTGATAATACCTTAAAAGGGTTTTTTTCTTTCGTTTTGTTCAAAACTGTAGACAGCAAGAGATACTGAACACTACTGAGAGTATAATATTGAGAATTATGTTAATTATATGTTAGTTAATAGTATATCAACAAAGCTGAAACAACTGCAAACATCATATTCTTATTACAACTAACATGGGAACAAATGTTATGATGTTCACTTAATCTGTATGACTCCTCTATTTAATCAGGGACTAGACCTGGTTCCAATTACAGAAAAATCCATTTCAATTTAGGTCGCAGTATTCATTTCAGTGGTATGAAGATGGCAAGAGCTCATAAACTGTGACAAGGTCTAAAATTAATGGGTTATACGAAGCATTTCTTAACACTGATCATATGCCTAAGCCAGATATATGAGTCGTAGGGACAGCTCAAAAGCTAAAAATTGCACAGGAGTTCTTTCTACACATAAAGCTGTCACTAGCGTATACAAGCTTGTGGCAAGATGTGGATAGCCTACAGCCCACAGGAAAGAACTAATGCTGCAAAAGAGATGGGGAAATTATGACCATGAAATAGTTCTAAATTTCTCAATTTTTCCCAAGTCTCCACTTTCTTCTGTCACATTTTGAAAAGATCTCCACATTTTGCCACAATTCCTCTAACTTTTACAGGCATTTATCAGGCAGGCAGCTCTGCAGAATCGTTTTTCAGAGAGGTAGGGAAGAAAAAGGAGCGAGGTGGGAGGTGAGGAGGAGGACAGGCAAGGATGAGAGGGAATAAAGAGGCAGAGCAATCCATCTGAAAGGTGACTATGTGCAGGTGGATGTTGTGGAAAATCTGTCCTAAGTGAACAGGTGAGTCATGATGTGAGCACCCATTTAGTTCTTTTAGAGTTTTTGGTGCTTACAAGAAGCAAAACTTGTTCAAAAGTAAGAGAGCACGAGAAGCTTTATGTTAGAATGTAGCATTAGGACTCAGTGAACAATGGCATATTTTACAAAACACAAATTTTTTTTGAAAAACACAAAAGTGAGTGTGAGAAGTGTGTCAGTCTGGGAGCACGCAGGGCAAGCAAGCCCTGGGGCTTCTGCATAATGTGGACCTAGATAATCGACTCTCTGGGGGATTTACGACTGGCAGGAGCAGGAACATTAATCAGACAGAGCCACTGTGGACGGTGCTAAAAACACAATATCTACAGTGCAGTGACGGCACCTAGTGAAGACTAGGCTGACATGTAAATAAACTCATAAAGTCAGTGGGAAATTAAAACCTCAACATACTGCAGCACAGTTGTGTTATAATTTGCCTTGAGATGAAAAGGTTCTAAGTTTGAGAGATGGGTTGAACTTGAGTCTGGATATCTCAACCTCGTATCGATTTTGACCACTTAGTTTAATTTGTCTCTCAAGTCTCTGAATGTTTTGAACATACAATACTAAATGACTGAAATGCCATTTTACGATTTTAAAGTTACAGTGAAATTAAAAATACATTTTAAAAGTAAATTCAGTCTGTGTTAATTGTTCATTTATCTCTTGCTCAAATACAAATGTTCTCTCTACCTGAAAAGCATTATAAAGTTTTTGATGAGTTGATCTATGACTACTTTACGTACATGTAAATGTATTCAATCAAATTTGAGATAGTAGTAGGTGTGTGCTTGGCTGTCAGCGTAAAGGTGTACATTTCCAGAGTGTGATTACACACAAGTGTATTAAGTCCTCTGCATCCTGCTCCTCCTGGAGTGGAGGAGCATTTGAGAACCATTCAGTTTCATAAAAACACTTAGGTGATACTTACGTTTCTATGTTATCACCCTCTAGAACTGTCTGGACTGGCAAGTAGCCTAGTCGAGGATGCTTGGCAAAGTACTTCTTCGATCGAAATTTGTTCTTCAGCACTTTGGTGAAATCACGCATGTCCTCGCCTGATGTTGTCTAAAGAAAATAAAAAGAAAGAGATGATTGTCTTTGTGTGCTATTGCAGTTTGTGTGTGTGTTAATGCATTTCCACAGTTATTTGTGCACACATAAGCACCATACGAATGTGTGCAGAAGACAATGTGCTTTGTTAATTAGATACTTAGCAAAGGTGTTCCTCATGCATAAGTGGTTTCTGCCTCGCAAGCAAACAACAAATTACCACAACAGTCTGACCATAGGGAGAGAAAATCCTTTTGCAGAGGATTCACACAACTACATGCTGATCTCACACACACACACACACACACAGACACACACAACTCACAGTTGACAGATTTGCGTAAATGAACAGACTCTATTGAGTTCACTTGGCTTATTGACTAATCCACGCAATTTAAGATGGTAGCTTGAGCAAACCAACACCAATTACAGAACAATTACGCTAAAGCTGGAGAAGAATTTGTGCATGTTTGTGTGTGTGTGTTTGTGTGTTATTTAATTTAAGCTCCTTCCTATGTGGCTTAACAGATGTTTTTTTCTTTTTAGAGTTTTTTTGCCTTGATTAGATACTGACAATTGGTAGGCAGGAAACAAAGAGCCAGAGAAAGAGACATGCAGCTCCCCAAGTGCTGCGCTGCATTAAAATCCATCTTAACCACTAGTCCACCAGGATTCCCCCCTGACATGTTACAAAATGTTTAATTCAAAACAAAATGACACAAGTCACAGTCTAACCCTAATGTATGAATGCCATGTACGAAAAGATAAAAACATTGAAATTACAACATTAAAAACAGCAGGGTAGCAAATTTGGATTCTTCAATATCACCACCCATTGGAAATATGAAATGGCCACTCCCATAAAAATCTAAACCTAATAACAAAGCAATATTGGGCTATAAAATAAACAGTATAGAAAATACAATATAACAAATTATATTAAAAGACTGCACTGAGTCTCACAAAATCCACTATCTGTCAGTAATTCTCTGTTTTTTGTAGCATTTTTCAATATAGACTTTATACTTTCAAAAGTATAAAACTGAAACACAATTTGGTTTGAGCATGGGGAGAACGGTAATGATGCTCATGTTTGTAGAGGAATCACAGCAATCCAATAAAAAACCTGCACAGGCGTCAAAAACAGCCGAGTAGAACTACACAAGAAATGGATTCAGATTATTTTTTATTTAATTTCCCCCTGGCAGAAATTAGAGATTTGGGCCTTGAATACTTCTAACAGCTTGGAACCACATGAGTTGGTTTATTTTCTACCAGTCTTCAGTATCTTGTGGTTCAGTAAAGCTGTTAATGGGGACACGCAACATATGAACAAAAAACTTCACATCATATCACAGCTTTTCAAGGTTTTTCATACTTTTGTTCCACAACCATTCCTGTATTGATCAGGTTATATGCTTTGTTCAAGAAGAATTTGCCTAATATTTATATGTCGGTATTTGTCTACATTCATTGCTTCCTTTCTTCTCACACATCTTCCAGTTGTTTTTGCTGAAAAGCCTGCAGACAGGATGCTGCCATTAGAGCCGTTCTTCAAAGAAGTAATGGTGATAAGTGTTGGCTGCCTTTTGGCCAGCACAGAGCTTAACATTACGGCTGGTGAATTCAAATATGCACTTAGTCATAGCATAAAATCTTTTGTCTTATGCTCTCAGTCTTTCACAGGCTTTTTTGTATCTTCCAGGCTGCTGTCATGAGCATCTCTTTTCTGCCAAACAGACCAGACTCCTGTAGCACTGATTATTGGCCTTCTAGTGAAGTCTGTTATCATAGCAATGTTATAGGCATCTGGTGTTATAGTTCATAATCTCATCTGGCTGCTTGGATCAGCTGGATGATCAGCTTTAACAAAGTCTATGATAGTTACTGCTCACCTACAGGATAAACTCATATACATGAGTGTGCAGACATCATTTGAAATCACATCTAATTTATTAAATTGGCCGCAGTGTTGGTATCTGGATGAATATTTTGTGTAGATCAATAAAATAAGTCAGGAAGAAATGTTGAATCCTCTGCGAAGACATTTTATTTCTTCCTTTCGGATGAAGTTGATGATCTGTACTCTGGATTTATTAACGTACCCCATCGCTGAGTACTGATCTGTTTACGTGTGTGTTGCTGCAGCACGGGTGGAAATAAAAAATGTTCAGCTGCTGGGCATCTCAACTACGGTAAGAATGATCACTGCTCGAAACAGCGGCTCCTCTACAGTCAATATTTATCTATATTTATCTCATTTGCAAAATGAAAAAAAAAAAGCAACTTAAAAGACAGAAATGAGAAACATCTCAACTGCAGTCACTTAAACTTTGACATAAGGCAATACTGAAACGAGTTGGCCTGCAAGTGTGTGATCCTAATTGAGAAGGAGAGCAATATTCAATTTTGCCAAACTCCCACTTTTCTAATATTCTTCTCTCTGCGCAGTTGTAAAGTGAAATATTGCTTTCTGGCAGAAATTATAAAAAGACCTCAGAGAGCCATGACCATTTTACTATTTGTTCATGTAAATTAAAATGAAGCCCGAGGTCTGCTGGGAGAATTGATCGTGAAATAACTTGGAGAAATCAACAGCATGGGAAGCAGACATAGAGGCAAGGAACAGGAGTAATGTTAACTTGTATTAATCACAGCGTAGGGATAAAAATCTGTTCACACAATCAAATTAAGGCTGAAGTGAGGGTGAGCTATTCTATATATTGGCAGGTGACATGGCAAACTTGCCACATATGCACACAATCATATTCATGTGAAGGTAATACTGTAACACTGTGATATGCAAAACATAGAATAATGAAAGATTTGGAAATTAAAACAACAGCATGTATTCAAATTTGAAAGTCAGTGTAAATCTGTTGTTGTAATAGTCTATCAGTGTGCAACAAACTTGAGCATGAATATTCAGGACTTGGAGAGAGCCAGTGGTTTGACATTACGAGAGGGACAGAATTAATGAAAGATGCGACAGGAGGTAACCGGAGTTTGTATGTGTGAAGGTGTGTGCCTACATTGCATGGATGAGCAGTGTGTGAGCATGTGGGAAAAGAGATATGAGATGAGCTACTGAACAATTTGTGTGTATGTGTGCTACTCCCTTACCGGTGTGCAGTACTCCACCATGGGGTAGTTGAGCTTATGGCCCTTGGCAGTGCGCCCAGAAAAGAAGCAGCTCTGACACACGTCATAGTTGAAATGCTTCAAACTGCGATACCTAGAAAGAGGGGAGAAGAGAGAAAGGGAGGTGAAGATGAGATAAGTTGCATTGGGAAGTTGTGTGTGTCGATGTCACTTTAATGTCTCAGGGTAGGTTGTGTGTGTGTGTGTGTGTGTGTGAATGTGAGTGTGTGCGAATGACCACATTCTGTATGTAGCACTACATGACTCATCTACTATCTATACTGAGGCCTCCTGAAGAGCTGTTGATTTCTACTGTCACTCTGTCACACCAACCTCCACACACACACACATGTTCTTACACACACACCCACACACAAACACACCCACAGTTAAACCCTCCACAATATGCTGACAATGACAGACAGCTGGATTTCCACCCAAACACAACAACGTGACAACAACTGCCGGGATGTTGTCCACAGCAGCAGCTGTAGCCAGAAGGCCATTTAACAGCTAAATAGAGACAGGAGCTATTCAGACCTAATAGCTTAAGTCTTTTATCTTTCTCTCCTCTCCAGCTCTCCCAAGGTTAGCTGACTGATGAGCTACGAGAGAAAGCCATATATCAAAGGATGCAACAGTGCAGACAACAACGTCAAGTCAAATGTGCCATTACACACTGACACATAGCATATTAGTATGAAGAGGGGTTGTTAATTCACCTTCACAGCAAGAAGTGCTAAGATGGCCTTGATAAGTTTAACCATTAAAAAGTTTGGTTAATTATAAAACCCTTTTTGTCTGGTTTTCTTGAGTGACATCCTATAATTTCCTAAAAAGCACTTTTTGTAAAGGACCTTTTGTACACGATTCTGGCATGTTTCTTTACAAAGGGTACAAATTTACACAGCTTTAAACCAGTTTTGTTCACACAGCAGAAGTAAAGCTATGGAACTAAATTCACTGTACCTGAAATTTAATTTGCCTTTTTTATAGAATTATGCATATATATGGATTATTGTGATATGAAATGATGTGAAATTCACCTCAATCATAGCAGTATATGTTGTATATCATAAATTAATGACAATAGATATAATGAGAAAAAAAAAAAATGAGATTACCAGTACTGCTGGAAAACCATCTACAGGACATCTGCTGTTAGTGTTTCACTTTTGGATACAGCATCAAATGCCATGTTAAAAATTGATCAAATTGATAAATACATTCAAATGCTTATTACACAGTTTTAGTTGACTTTTCCAAAATCTTTTAGGAGCTAATTTCTTCCAGGTCTGGTAGAACAAAATAAGTTTTTCATGACTCTACAAAACCACTTTTACACTAAAATCTATATAATGATTGCTTGTCAGGAATAAATGAGCAATATAAAGATTAGTGCAACTAGTAAAAACAAATCAAGTAATAATAAAGTAAAACAAATAGATAGATTACAAATCTATACATTTTTTTAAGCAGATAAATAAAACTGCCGACACCCTATCCTTTAAATTCTAAAGTTTTTGGATGATCCCATGTACCATGCTAGTTTAAAAACTACTTCTCTCTAAAGAAAAAAAAAGAATCTACAAGTAACACGGTTGGTGTCAAGTATCAAGACCACACAAAATGCCTGCTATGCATTTTCCTTCCTCTTTCCCTCAGCCTTTCTCTCCCTCCATCGCTCCCTCTCATCGATCAATGACAGAACTTGGGAGATGTGTGCTTTATCAAATGTCTGACTGTATTTCGCTTTCTGCTGGCAAAGCAAGGGATATGAGAGGGACAATCCTGCCACCCTATTTCACTTAGCTTAATGCTACATCTGTCTTCAGCTACAGAAAAAAGCTTTTCCTTGCTACAGTGGTCAGTGAGAAACTAAATATTAATTATGACACATTGATTAAAACTGTTGAACAGCAACACAATCTTTCTTCACCTATTGTCACTGTATAAGTGTAATTGATCATGAAGTGAAACAAAGGCAGCTATAGATGAGTGAGTGTGTCAGTCCTGCACAGTATCAGAGGGTGGTCTGTTATGGACTGTTTGCCAGGCGATTGGCTCTTTGTGAACTCTGTGAATGTGGCGGTGTAGTGTATGTTTGTGTATATGGGTGTCTTGTTGTTTGTGAGTTTTGTATGTGTGTATGTTTCACTACAAACCTCAGGATGGTATTTAGTCAGTGGTGTATCAGCTGCTGACATTTAGATAAATGCCTGCCCTCCAGAGCAGATCTGCCCTTTATGCTCAACCAGGAGAGAACAACGAAGGAAAGGGCCAAATTTCATGTATGTGTATGAGCGTGTGGCTGGTTTTATGTTGCAGACTTGTTACAGCTTTCTATTATGTATGTTCAACAAGTACTGAATTAAATGCTAAATATGAGAGAGTGCATGCATTTACCTGAAGCCAACAATAGGACACTCCTTGCAGATGTTACACTTGGCCTGATGTTTCGCAGTCTCCGCAGCAGCCACTCTGTGCAGGACAGGAAGCCAAACCATAGACTGGGGCTCCAGACGCATCCAATCAACAAACTGCCTGGGCTCCAGCTCCACCTTTTTAGTAACCTGGGAGTAAAAGCGGTGAGGTCAAGAAATAGGAGCCTTTAAATAAAAAGTTTAGGAACCATGCAAGGTTTACAATTTCAGTAAATGCTGATGAACTGTAAAAGCTGTTTGTAGCATGATAGAGAAACATGCAGAGGCATAATTCCCAGAATTCTCATAAACTCATAAAGATGCAGGCAAGTTTAAGATGGCCCTACATATTAAAAGGAGGATTCCCTCAGGTGCATTATGGCCTTGAATTGTGGACAACGACTAAGTAACTTTTATAAGGTCCTTATTCACATTTATTGGTTGAAATATCTTACAATAAACATTGATTGATTTTAACAACTTCACTGCCCTTGTACTACATACCCACAGCAATGCTGCTAGCTAACAGCCACATCACTTTGTGCAATTATTTATCAAAAACGCCCCCAAAGCTTACTCTTAATTGTGGCTCTGAACTCTTGTAATGTGCACCTGATCAGTATGGGTACACTGTTTTAAACACTCTGGCTGTGAAACAATTTCTATGTTTCTCCAAGAACAAAAATCTAATGTGCATGTCCTAACATTTGTCCCTTTTAAAAACATCCTTTCAAAATGGAAAAGAAACCTTACTCAACCCAGCAGTGTTCACAAAATTATTTCAGTAGAATCTCCTTGTTTAGCTTCAGATTATAATGAGCCTGAAATCTGAAAAGCCAACACGGGGTGAGAAGCTTTGACATGTGCGTTGTTACTGCTAAACAAATCAAAGACAACCTTTCCATCATCCCTGACACACAAAAAGGGCAGCAAATGCAGCAAAGGGCTGAATACATATGAAAGAAGAAAGGAATATGTGTATATGTGGGAGCATGTTGCCTTGATCCCTTCTCCAAGCTTAGAGACTGTAGAGTAGAACAGTTTTATTATTGTATCTTTCTGAAAATAAATTGGTGCTACTAAACAAACTAAGAAGAAGCACATTCCAACATAAAACTGTAATCAGGGCGTGACTTGTTAAAGTTAAAGTTACATTTTTGCTGTGCAGTAATGAAGAAATTGTTTTTGTCCTGAAATGTATTCATAGCACCATATTTGTACTTGTATTTAGTAATGAAAACTTCTAATAAAAAAAATTACCAATTATAGATGTGTTTAAAAATCATGACATTCTTATAAATTTAAATAAATTCATTGGGCACCAGGGTCCACACTGGACAGGTCACCAGTCAATCACAGGGCTTAGTATTAATATTGGCTAGCATAAAAACAAAAAAAATTGAATTATATGCAGCCGTGAAGACATTTTAGCATATGAAACATAATGGTCATGTTTCATGTTCAGTGAATTTTATGTCAGTTTTTGAAAACTTAAAAGCCATAACAAGTTTACTAAACGCGGTTGTTTCAAATAGGTTTAGAATAAGAAGGGCAAAAAGTCAAGAAACTTAAGAAGTGACAATGCTGGCAATCAAACTTTCACTGTATGACCTCCCAAATCATCATTAAATCCATCACTGTTTTGATCTTCCCCTCCACAAGTAGAGTACCTCTCTCTGTCTCTCGTTTGCCATGTGTCAGTCTCAAATTCACCTTCCCTCCTTCCTCCTCGCAATCTAACATCAGATTTATAGCACCTTCAGTTTAATTAGGAAGAAAGAAATGGCTGAAAGGAGGACTAGATGGATGGATGGATGGATGGATAAATGAAGCAGAGTGACAATGGAACAGTGAAAGGCCGTATTTATGATGGCGCATCCTGTTCATCACAGGCCCATTAAACCAAATGGACTGGGTGACTGCACTGTCACTGGCAGGGCAGACTGACACACAGGTGGCACAGGGCTCCGTTTGTGTACTGTGTGTAAATTACATGGAGAGAGAGAGAGAGAGGGAGAGGGAGAGAGAGAGAGAGAGAGAGAGCCTAGTTTCTACCTACCTACTTGGTTTGATGATTGAATGCTTAATAACCAACTGGACTACAGCTGGCACAGCAATTCATGATCACGTCTGTGAGCAATGTGTGTGTGCATTTGTGTGTATTTGTGCATTCTTGTTCATGTGCATGTGTGTATTAATTTGTCATAACAGAGATCAATAGACTGTAGACAAGGCAGCAAGTGTTTGCATTCTTGCCTTTAGTGATATTTAGGGAAGCAAAAAGAGAGAGATACGGGTTTTAAACTCCCTCACTCTGCTATTTTTGGAGGTGCAGCACAGGAAATCAGTGAAATTTATAGCTTCCTAATTTTAAGGTTTGGCTCCCATTTATGACTCCTGAAGCATGAGCATGAGTGAGAAAAATGAAACAGTGATCCCGGGGGACGAAGACATCATTAAATGCCAGTATTGTCCAGAGATAAAGCTGAGGAAAGTGGTTAGCTGGACACAGAGGACAGCCAGCAGAAGACTGGAGGCCATTTTGGCTTCATGGTTGGTCAGCAGAGCTTAAATATTGAAGAACTTTTACAAGATTGAGAGAGGCAGGTGTTAGATGGCTTTAAAATGTGGAAGTGGTCATTAAAACAAAAAAAGAAATGCATTACTAATCATAATCTCTTACGGCACTGATTATTTTTCAAAACTCAGAACTCCAACTAAACCAGGGATGGCCAACACTGGTCCTATCTACAGCTTCTCATTGGCTGAACACACCTGATCCAGGTAATCAGCAGTGAGTAAGGCAAGGATAGTAGGAAAACAAGCAGAACAGACAACCAGGAAACAGTGCTGGCCACCCCTGAACTATACTGACTACTCTGATCAAACATTAGATTACTTTGATTTTAAATTTAATTTTTGTACATAAAAAAATGGCAATCACCAATTTTAGACAACAGATACAAAATTTCTCAGTCTGTGTATATGAACACAGTGACTCACTCTACAGTATAATACTGTATATGTACAGTATTTGGTGCACATCTGCAGTACTCTACATGCTGCTACACTGTTCGTGTTTGTGTGTGGACATACGTGCTGGAAGCAGCTGCGGACACTAGGTTCGATGTTGGATCCACCAAAGGCAGCCACCTCCCCCAGCTGCCTCGGGATCTGGATGGCTTCATGAAGCAGCAGACCAAGCTGCCTCTGGTCACACGTGTCACCCGGTGATGCTACCTGGCTGAAGAGGTCTGAGGAGGGGAAGATGGAATAGAGGTGAGTGAGGCAGAGAGGAACAAAGAGCAAAAGATGCGTAAGACAGAGTTAGAGAAAGAGTCAATGCCTATGGGTGAGATTTAAAATAAAACATTCGGGTATAAACAGAGGTAAATGGTGAAAGAGTGATGGTAAAACATACAGAAGGAGCAAATGTGTGTGTATGTGAGAGGTGGTGGGGAGGACACAAGCAGAAGATGCATTTTTAATCTTTCTATCTGGTGTCTTCCATGCCATCATTCTTTCTCCGCTAATCTCTCCCACCCTGCCTTCAACTCTCCACCACATTTTCATGGAGACTGACAGAGCTGTACCCGATATGGAAGCCTGCCCAGTTACATGCAGGCTTGGCCAGTGAACATGTTGATGGCATTATATTTCAGACGACATTATGAAACATCTCCAAAACTCGTGCCCAAACTGAGCAAAGAGAGCAGAGAGGGTAATCTGGAGAAAGATAGGAGGGAGGGAGAGAAACAGAGGGCATGACAGGTCTTTCTGCTCCGTTTGCGGTTGACTTTGATCTCTGTGCGAGGTCTGGCCCTGATGCCAGCCTGTTATATATGCATATGTGTGGGTGTGGGTGTGTGTGTGTGTGTGTGTGTGTGGGGGGGGGGGGGGTGTATGTGTATAGAACACCAGCAATGACATGTTCTGACACACACTTCTTGTGTCATCTCAACCCCACATCTTCAACTCACTACTTTCTGCTACAACTTGACATACACGACTGTCATAAAAAGAGTGTCAAATTGCAGCATGCCTGGTTAGCGCTGTGTGTGTGTGTGTGTATATGCACGGGGCTGACAGCCAAAGAGACTGCGAGTAGAGGAGGAAGGACGCAATCAACCGAGCTTGATACCCTACTCAGGCTAATAGAAACTGCCAGTGGAACGAATAGGCTCAGGGATGGAGTCCATGCCATGGCGAGAAAAAGCAAGAAGAAAGAGCAAGGAAGAGGGGAAAGAAGCAAAGCAAAAGTAAGTAAGGTTAGACAGAAGACAAAGTGGCACTCATAGACAGAGAACAATTGTGTGAGCAGTGACAGCAGAGGAAGATAGACAGAGAGAGTAAAAGCAGTAGAAACAAAGAGCAGGAAGCCAAGATGACAGTCTCTTCCCCGTGCAGCAAGCCTTTAATCACACTCCCTAATCCGCAAAAATAAATCAGAATAGAAAATTAAATAAAGGACAAGGGAAATGTGTAGGAGGTCTCTCATCCAATTAGACGACCCGTTCTCCAGCTCCTCTCTCTCTCTCTCACTGTGAGTCTGATAAATACTGCTGAGATTACAGCTGTGCTGGAGCTGTATGGAATCAACTCCCCGTAGACCAGCCTGCACATGCAGGGGGGAGAGTGGTGTGTTTAAGTGCATGTGTACATCCACAGATATCTTACCCACTCAGTGGCACTTACATTTATATTTCTCCTCCAGGTGTCCCTTGGAGAGGGACAGCAAGCCAATCTTCATAGACAGGACACGAATCTTCCCGCTGCGACCACTGCAGGGACACAGATGCATGCAAATCAGACGGTGGCAATAAGTCATTATATTTAATGTGGATTTATTTTTATGCTGGCACAGTGTGTCTATGTGTGTTCACTTCAATGAAGATCTGAATTATTTGCAACAGCAACGACTGAAAATTCTTACGTGCTTGAACATAGTGTGTAGTGAAGTATGTACATGTGCTCTTGCAGTTCTGTCTTTGTGAGAAAGCTGATAAGATTTTAACAGCATTTTCTGTGTACCGACAAACAATGTTCACACCAGTAAGCCTGTTGGTTTACAGCATGTGAACACAGGTGATTATACAGAGCGCGCTGTATGTTAATGGCGTTCAAGCCAGCAGAGAGTGTGCAGTATTTGTAAGTGCTTTTGCATGTCCGTTTGGCCAACATATGCCAGTTGGTGGCATTTAGCATGTTGGCAGTTTTGTAATATATAGTAGTAAAAGCATATGAGTGAGTAAATATGTAAAATATATGTAAAATATATTCATTATGCACAGATGACACCAACAAAGATGAAAGTGAAAGAGCATAATGATGCATTTGTTCTGCCACTTTCGTCCTGTTTGATTTAAGATATTTTATTCACTATATTTTGTGGGACATATTTAAAGACATGTTAAAAGACGCAGGTAGCATCATGCACAATTTGTAAACATCCATCAAAGATGCAAAACATTGGATACGCACGTGTCATAAACATTTAGCAGCCAGTTAAGACACATGTCAACACAGAGTGGCACGTTGACCAGGTCTTTGTGCTCCTGTTCCAGGCCGTCGTAGATGGATGTCAGGCAGTTGATGACATCGGGAACAGACAGCAGGTGATTGTTGTTTGTGAGTTTGTGCTGCTCAAAGGTGTTCTGGGCCACGCTGAGGTCCAACAAGTCCACTGCAGATGAAGAGGAGAAGACAGAGATTGAAGCAAGAGTGGAAATGAAAATAGACGACAGTGTAGGAGACAAAAGAAAAGGTTAAGACCAGAAAGAAAGAAAAAAGTTAGAAAAGAGCAAGGAATCTCATAAGGGGTGACAGAGAACAAAAAGAAAAAAGAGCAAGTTAGAACCATTAGTAACCTTTCTGACTTGTTCATTGAGCTCAGCAGTGGCACAAATTTTTCTAAAACTGACAAAAAATCTGAGGTACTGAAAATGGCACACGATATTCATAGAGGCACTTCAAATCTGCAGACTTGACTGATATTTTGTCCAAAATAGTTCAAAACAACTAACTGCATGAGCCTGCCGGGAGTACAGAGAGAGAGAACAGACAGATGATTGTGGTGAAATATTAATATCAGAAAGAAATCTGAACAGAAAGAGACAAATGAGAAGAAAAATGTAAGAAAGTCAGACAGAGAAGTCTACTTTCTTCTTCTAATTCAATTTGTTGGCTCCATCTTCAATGATAAGAATGGAAACACAACAACACATAAAGCAGGTTATCCAACTATTACTGAGCACTTATTTGGTATTTAATTACAATTATAAAAAAAGGTGAGATATTTTCACCTTTTCTTTCCATCTGCCTTAATCTGTCTGACATCAGGATACTTACTAACAGTGAAAGGACAGAATACTCAAAACATGTGCTGGATTAAAAGACAAAATGCTATTGGGACACACTGTTTTAATCTTACAGTCTGAGCCAAGCACAGATCTTGATGTAAACTCCTAATCAGCGTTTTACTCAAGGCCCACTGGAAAGGTCAACCACTTAACCCCATCTCTGTTCAAAACACGGAGACAGCTCTAGGTGGTAAAACAAACACGCGATGTGCTGTCCACTATAGGTGGTTAATTAGCATGACCAAAATATAAAGTGTAGATATAGATCATTACAACTACAATAAATATCACATTGTCCTTTTGCATTTATTTTCATGGTATTTGTATCACTAGATTTATCCAAAAACATTTAAAATACAGGAAGATCAAAAACTTCTTACTAGTACTAGTACTAGTAGTACTAGTGCAAAGGTTTTCCTGAGGCATGAACCCTTACTCTTGTTCTGTCTGCAATACTTCCTCTGGCCCTCTAACCCCTTTCTCACGTAACATTTAGACTGTGCTTCCTCTTTTACACCTCTCATCCCTCTCACTTCTTCTCCTCAGTTTCCTCATTTGCCTCATCACCGCCAATTCTCTCCGCAGCTCCTTGCCTTATGTTGCTCCCTATTCCCAAGAGAACGCTAATTACTGAGGTGTATCCACGTGGAGCGGACACAGCAGGACAGCCTTGCTGTCAGAAAGTAAAACTTTCTTTCTCTCACTACACAAACAGATATGGAGCTGAGAGGCTGTGGCACATTAGCGGCATGCCATGGAAGCTAATTTGTGCTTCTCCATCCCCCTAGCACAGACTTAACCCAATTAGCCATTTTATAGTATCCCTGTCATGTGTGCATGTCAGTCTCTGACACACACAGCTGTGTGCACACAGTCACAAACATTCACACAGGCACACTCAGATCTCTAAGCAGAGATTCCATATGAATCCAGGCTAATAACTAATAAACTACTGATCCCTCTGCTGTGCATGTGATTGTGTGCGTGTGTGTTTGCACTGTGACTATTCTAATCTAATGGATGAAATTGAATTGCAGTGCCCCAAGTCGAAATCACTCAGGCTGATGCATTCCCATCACAAATACACACATGCAATCAGAGAGGCAATATCAGATAGCAAACTAAAACGCCTGAATCACTCGAACTCATTAACAAACCAACAAATTTAATAACACACGATTATTCGGGTACACACACGTCTAAAGCTGCACACACACACACACACACGTACACCTACATCAGGCATGGTATATTTCTTTTCTTCCTACAAACAGCAGGATGTAAATGAGCAGTGTGGGTTCACAGAGTATGCTGCTGTAATAGTGTCAACAGCTGGATAATAGTTAACATTTGTCACCACTATTACACTGTGCTGAACCCAAGGAGCTGCTACCATGCTGGTTAAAACCTCAACGAGGGGAGAGAGTTTGCATGCACCTGCAGATGTGTGTGTCCTGAATGAGTATGTACTGTAAATAGATGGGGTTGACAGCCACCTGAGACTGTAGGTAATAGCTGCCGTTATCAAAGCTTCCATTATAAACGAGAAAACAGCAGCTCTCATATTGAGAAAAACATTTAAAATAAGTGCAGCCTAAACAAATCCCACCTGTGCACACGACATGAGGCTATGCTCAACAGACTTAACACAAGCACCATCTGGGACTGTACATGGAAAAAATTACACACACACACACACAAACACAGACATTCACATATTGAGAGAGTGTGTGCAGTTTTTAAGCCAACATATCCTTGGCTCTTGTGCTGTACTGGCACGGCATCTAGCAAAGCTTCAAATCATTACTGCTTCCCCTCGTTGCACCCAGACATCAAAAGAAGCGGACCACAACTGTAGGCATTAAGGCATTAAGGTGTGTGCGAGTGTGTGTCTTACTTACAGCACAGTGCTTTCTGTAGTCTCCGAATCTTCATGGCTGTTCGGTACGCTGAGAATCTCACATTGTTCAAGTCCGCTACAGGCAGGGATAGAGACAGAAAGGAATGACAGAAAGTAGACGGACAAAAGGGAAACAGAGGCAGAAAATCAGAAAAACAAAATGTAATAGTAATCTGCCTACTGGGCAACAGAAGCGGGACCTCTGTATTCAATGAAAGCTGCCTTTTTGTGAGTTAATGTAAGTGAAGATGACTGGGGAGGGTGTGCTAATGTGGCCTGTGTAATTAGGCTACTTAGTTCTATCTCAGTGGGGGCTTGTGCTATTTGCTGAGCTGCCGGCCTACAGCAAAAACGCTCCCAAAGTTTCACAGCGTATTACTTATCCAGCTGCTGATTAAAGAACAGTCATACTGGCCACCCACTGGGGACAAATACATGCATATGGATATTAGCAGGGAGCTGGAGAGAGGGGAAGATCAGGATGTTAATGTAAAGAGTAAACTAACTAGACAAGTGACAAACAGGTTTGTGGGATTTAGTTGATCCTGCACGAGAAACCCGCCTTCAGAAGACTGATTCATATGCATGCCACAATTTACAACATGAGATTATTTCCTTTCATGCTAATTTTGGCAAATTTCACGAATCAAAACAAAAGTCACACTCACAGGGAATGTATGAGCATGCTAGAAACCTGTAACAGATGCAAATGTACTTTTTTTCTTCTGACTTACAGTACCTCCAGTAATATCTGGTCATGAAGCTAGCTTTCAGTTTATTTGCCCAACATCTCTCTAAAAGTGTTGCCTCGATTTCAATACATGACGGGAAAAGAAATTGTGATATTCTCAGCATTGATGAATTACACTTAAATTTTTTAACTGCAATATCTCTTTTCAGAATAGCAAACATGCTGTGAACAGTTTTCATTAGAACATTTTACTAAAGTAATACTAGAAAAAAAGTTACAAGGTCTGTGGATTACACAAAGTTTCAGGAACATGGTTTCTACACAGAAATGTTGCTATTGTATTTTTAAAATGATATTTTTTCGGTATATCACAACAATTACAGTATCCCCAAACCCTGGGGCAATAAAACCCAAACTATATGTCTCTAGATAACCTAAAAATCTCTAGGTAAGTAAAAGAATGTGTGTGGCAATTTGTGTGAACCAACCCTTTGACAGGATCCAAATTTATTTTTAGATTTCAAAAATAAATGAATAACACTCCTGGCACAAGTAACACCATTACTGATTAGTTGTGTTTCCTACCTAGTGACTGGTAGAGCTCTGTCATCTTTGGATGGTCCCAGCAGGTTGTCTGCGTCTGGTGGCTGAAAACAACAACAGCAGTAGAAGAAGAGAACCAGTTGATTACAAAACATGAAAAACGCAAGATGAGACACAAACCGAACAGGAGCCACTGACATCAATACACAGAAGAAACTGACAAAACACTCTCAAGCCTTATTAGAAAAGAAACGAAAACACAATAATAGATACAAATACCTCAGAAGCTGAAGTACTCAAAAACATACACACCATATGAATACACACTTGGAATCTACACATACAAGCAACATCACTATTGTTGGTCATAAACCAATCAACAAACGTGGTCGATGGTTTTATTACCAACATTTTTGCCACCATGCTGAATTGGTGGTACAGCGTAGATTCCTCCACAAATTATAAACCACACACAGAAACCATACAGGTCCTCTGAATAAAAAAAGTACACAAAAAATACATATATTGTAAAACCTCAGCACAGGATCTGTCTTTTCAAACACTTTGGGAAATCAACATGAGTGGACCAAGTCTCAACTCCCTGTTTACATTTCTGCTTCAGAGAGAAGCCTCACACACACACACACACACACACACACACACACACTACAAACAAAGCAAACCTACTGAAAAACCAACAATGCAAAAAATAAATAAAAAAATTATCAAACACAGTTGACTTCACATACAGGACTGAAAAGAATTCGACCTTTCTCAAACTGCAGCTGCCAATCAGTGCATCTATTTGAGCTCTGCTGGCTGTGATGTGTGTGTGTGAATATTTCAAAAGGCACCTGGTTGTCAGAAGCTGGACTGAGATCTGCTTGAAATGGTGATGAAAAAAAGTTTATTTTTGAATGCAGAGGCTCCCCGGTGGTTTTGGAAAAAGAAGCAGGAAGGGAAGGCAAGTGCTGACAGTGATCTGAGGTGAACAAGTGGACAACAGGATCCCTCCTTGTTTGCAGATGTTCATCGCTATTCAGTGAGTGTACAGATCGATGACCTCTTGCACACCTGCACAGGCATCTCTAATGCCTGAAGTAGCCTGCACTAAGGAACTGCTTGTGCTTTATTTAGATGCCCTACAAAGAGCTTGCCTGAATTAAGAAGTCTGGGGATTTGCTGATATTTGCTGCGCACAAGGACAAAGCTAAGAGGAATGATACTGTTTACCCAGACTGCAATTGGTTGACAGCTATCGCCATAGCATTTTTGTCATTCAAGTGTAGAAGGAAGAAACAGTCAGTACACTACACAACAAAAACTGGTGTCGCACGCACACGGCAGGCTGCATTTTTATCAACAGAAAGATTAGACAGCTTGTGCTTATATCCACAGCTCATGAATGCCATAATGAGGACAACTGAGTTGTCAGATTCAACTGTCCTCAATGCTTTCCCCTCAACACATTCCCTCTGTAATTCCTGAGCAATCTTTTTGTTGTCCTGTAAAAGGTAAAAAAAAGAAAAAAAGAAGCAAACTGATGACACATTTACTACAAAGCTGCGACAGTTCAGATAACGCAGTGGGAAATATTTGAAGCTCCAGAGAATATTAAGTAGCCAGAAACTAACACAGAGATTTTATTGCTGATATATGAAAGCTTCTTGGATACAGCAGTACATCCTCAGTGAACCTCAACCCACAAATATAAGACTGCTTTTACACCTGTGGTTTGTGTTATTTTTGTGTTTTTTTAACATGAATATACAGTATACCACTCTATATTCACATATCTACTGTCAAATTCTTCGGCATTTTCGCTTCCTCCCACAAATGAATCACAACATGGTCTTCCCCAGAGAAATCTGACTTATTAGCAATATTCTGGCTTTATTTATTTGCTTTAAATACTGTTGCATTAAAATGCCATTGTACCTTTCAGGACCTGCCGTGCGACAGGAGCAATCTGCCCTGTGATTGGGTATGACTGACCAATCAGATTCAAGCATCAAGACAGGGTCTGAATTCCGTGCTTGTAACTTCGGTGTTGTACAGTCAAAAGTGTAAGTAAGAAAAGTGAAGCACTGAGCTGTACGTACACAAATCTATTCTACACATGCCCAAGCTTTTTTACAGTGAGTACAAATGTTTTGTACAAGCACAAATCTGTTTTACAGATGCACAAACATGTTTATTACAAGTACAAATCGTATTTACAGAAAGACAAACATTGCTTTAAGTTTTACAAACCCATGCTATGAGCAAACACACAAACACCTTTGAACCAAACTGAACAAGTGTGACAACATCCTGCGAAACCTCCTCAGCAAAAAGTTTGATTATTACTTCTACTCTATTATTTCATCAAAGCTGGTTTGTCTCATTGAAACCTAAACAGCTTGGGGATTTTGGAAAGTTGATCAAACGATATGAGGAACTGCTGAGTAGGAAATCATTTTACACAGTTTTCCAATTTGAAAAATCAATAAATAAAGCAAATTATTGAACATACACAACATGACTGTGTCTATACCTTGTTTGTGTCTGACAAGATAACAGTGAGGCTTCATCTTCTTTAAATTCAAAACCTATTAAAATGGGAACATGGAGATTAAAATGGCCTTTAATCAGATATGGCAGTTTTCCTGATTTTTCAGGAGGCGGTTAACCGTGAACAAGAGCGTCTGGGGATGAATCTGCTTCGATCCTGTGAAATGCGTGTGACATTTTCCTTCATAAACATCATTAAATTACATCTAGAGTAGGCATAAACAAATCAAATGGGGTCACAAAAAGGGATACTGCAGCAGGCGGAAAATGATAAAATTTATGTAGCCAGCAGGGTACTGTGAGGGGGAAAATAACCTTTTACAAGATGTATTTATGAGATTTCTGTCTGAGTGAGCAAGTAAAGTAGGCAGTTTATCCCATGTGAAAGAAGTGAGCGGTCTGACCCTCTTCCACTAACAGATCACCATGATAAAAATTAAAGTTATCAAAAATAATTGCTATTTCCTTTGACATTTCTGTCTGGCATTGCCATTTCACGCTGCTACAGGCCAACCCAAGGATAAAGTGGTTTTGCTAATTACTCACTTCTTCTCTGCGACTCGATAATTAACCATAACCGAAATTCTTTCAGTTATTCCTACAAATAGATCAGTAAAGCCAATGACAAAATTCTTATAGGATTTTGTCTTCCTGGACCCAGAAAAACAGTCGTCTGCAGACCAGCCAATACTACACTTTGCTGCTGGGAGTTTGTCACTGTCACACATACAGACACAGTCATGAATAGTCATGAGTGTGCAGATGATAATTACGAGCGTATATGGATATCCAAAGAGACAGAATTAGCCAAATATCTGGGTAAGCAAGAAGAAGATTTTAGAAACTTTTTTTTTTTTCGATGGCTGCCAGACTTATCAGCAGGTGTCTGTGATAGGTGACAAGTACATTCACCACCTGACATCTTCTGTCTTTCTGTCTTTCACCTTTACTCTGCTGTCTGTGTTTTTTTTTTCTGCTCTTCAACAAAATATCCCTCACCCTCCTAGAGTTATCAGTATTCCAGCTTTGATACTCCATTCAGACAGGATGGGATTCTTTTTAAAACTTCTTAATTCAGGCATCTTTGAAGAAATGGACACTGTCCATCCACATATATAAAGACTTAGCTAGGTACAACTAACCCCACACACACAATTTCCCTGCACCAAATGTTTCCTGACAAAAACACAGACAGACAGTTGTAACAGAAAAGCCTTGGAATGTAGAAGAGATTGTCTAATCTTCGCAGAGATACAGTCTGTCTGTATTTCCTCTCAGAAAGCCCACAAGACGTGTGAGCCCCTGCTCAAACGTCAGACTGGGTGAAAAGGGACAGAATGCAGGGCTGCCAGCATGAGGCTGCTGGCATAGAACTTGTGTGAATCCATTTGATTTTCCCCCAATATGTCGCTCGAACTCCTCACTACAGGGGGTGGACAAGGCGCGGTGTTAATCAGGGGCCATTTGTCAGCCAAAAGAAAAGAAGCAGAGTGTGAAAGGAGATGGAAGATGAGATGAGGAAGGGGTTTGTGGAAATGAGTGTGTCATACGCTGATGCGGGTGCCCATGTCACGGCACTGAAAGCGACCTGTGATTAGTCCTGGAGATGGATTTAGAGTTCAGTTTTCAAATCTGCAAATTAAGTGGGATGGCATGAACGTCCGTCTGCCTGCATGTGTTATGCGTGTGCAGGGGGACTGGAGAGGCCTGTGTATAGCAGACTGTCTTCATTTTAAAATGAAAGAAAAGTTATGCTCTGTAGTTTAAGTTGAAGGGGGGATTTGATTCTTTTCTTACTGTTTCAAAGAGGCAAATTAGTTGCTGAAAGCTGCAAATGCAAGAAAAATCCTGTTCAAACCATCTTAGAGGCATTGACAAAACATACAATATGTTATGTGCTCACGATGCATCTGTGTGTGTATTTGGTTAATGAATGAGAGCTTGGTTCCAGTTGGAGTTCATATACATCTTTGGGTTTGTGTAAGGATTTCCTTGCCAGCATGAGACTGTGCATAGTGTATGTACTGTTTTATGCAAATGCCTTTGTGCAGGTGTTTTGTTTGTGCGAGTACGTGAATGCAGGTTCACTGGTGGGGCACATCTGTGATCACAGGCTGTTGCTGACTCAAGTTATAATCCTGTCCTCCAAGTCGTTGCCTGTCTCCGGCCTTCATCTCCAATTCCCCTCTAGTGCCAAGCTGCAGGCTCAAACATAGCACAGGTGTCCTTCCAGTCTCTCTTTGTCTAAATCCTATTTTTTGTCTGTTTCTTTTGTCTGAAGTCATTTATTTTGACCTGCTCTCAAAGTACCTCTAACACATTTTCAATATGATCAGATGCAGCAGATCAACTATATTTAATTGCTCATTTTAAGATTGATCTGTTTGATTCGTTTTAACTAGTTTTCAAGAAGAACTTGAAAGAAAAACCACCAAGCAAGAGTCTTCATCAATCACACAGTTCCAATCCAGCTGATGGATAATTAACTTTACCCACCACAAGCAAGTCTCTAAAAGCTGAAACCTTAACCAACGTAAATACAAATGCTATGGAGAATAGTTGTACCTGATTTTTTCGAGACATTTAACTTATCACTGAGATCAGACTAGATGTGTAAATCTAAGCAGCTGATGCTTTAATGGATTGTTCTGTGGACAATGGCACAAAGGGAATTTCTTAAAATGGCCATTTGACAAATTAACTGAGACAATGACATTTTTTGACTTGGCACAGAGTGATGTAAGAGGGCAGCTTTACAAAATACACCAATTTTCTCATTTTCTAAGACTGAACGTGCCAGTCAGAGATTTTTCTTACCATCAGCTGAAAATAGGGGTGACTTCCTGTTTGGTTAGTCAGCAGTTTACTGCCATACGGTTACATGATTTCTGGATAATGAGGAGGCTCAAACGTTCACACTGACATCCTAAAAAGTAGAGAAGTTCTCTTGGCTGATACCAACACAAATCTGTTTAAACAGAAATTTACAATTTGGTCTGATTTGGCAAAAATGGGAATGGAAAGCAAGAAGTCAAGCTAAAGTTATTATAGTGACTACTAGAACAGTGTGGGAACCTGTCCTGGGATTCAGCCACATATTATCTATTCAAAAGGAGGTGCTAATGTTGAACTGAATGAGAAATGTGAGGGTGAAACGGTCTGAATTTTAATACAGAAGAGCAAATCAGCAGAAAGAATGTCCTAATTGGGAGTTAAATAAATGATATGTGCAGGGAATACAGTGGGACTGTTGGGTTTTCTACATTCTTCTGTATATACTTATATTGTGTAAGGTCTTAAACCTTACACTGTAAAGTGCCTTGAGATGACTTATGTTTGATTTGGGGCTATATAAATAAAGTTGAATTGAAAAATTGAACTGAATTGAATATGCATTGAACAACCAGTTGCCCATTTAAGGGTGGGAAGGTCAGAGCTCTGATGTGAAAGGGCTGAAAATACTTAAGTGTTAGATTCTAAATCTAGAAATCTAGATTCAACTAATCTGCACCATAGTGTCCACTTTTAGGTCTATCTTTAGGAGAATAAATCAAACCTACAAACATATCAAATTTCCTTCCTTTCCGAAAATGCGTCATATTATACAAAGACAGAAAAACCACTCATTAATTCAAATGTCCAAAATTCATCAATACGAGAGATTGAGAGTCACAAACCACAAACAACCAATGCATAAAAGAATCTTAAAAATTAACTGGAAATCATTAAAATAGGAGGTAAAGGAGGTAAATATCAGAAAAATTAAGTAAGGCAAAGTAAGGTACCCTGCCTTTAATACATTCCCAGAATATATTAAGCACTCTCCAATACTAACATACAGACATACACAAATACAGTTTCTACAGGCACAAAGATGGTTGTCAAAGCCATTTCTTGCCACTTACTTGATGTAATATGGGACCTTATTTTGAGAAACTGCACGTTGCCAGGGGAGCTGAACAGAAGCTGAGAGTGAGAGAGATAAACAGAAAACAAAGAGGGAGAAAAAGAGGCATGACGTTAAACGGCCAAATCAGAATACCATCTTAATAAACACTGCACAATTTTACCATATAGTTGAGTAATCCATTTAGCATTTGGAGGTTGACCTATAATTCTCACATCTAACACTTCCATAATAAAACAAATCTATCTATATAAAGATTCCATGACCTTAAAGTGCATGAAATTGGGGGAAATATTTGGGTATTGTTTTCTTGACAGAAAATTGAGAGGAGGGAGACAATAGGACCTGAAAGGAAAAAAGAAATTTATAAAACAAAAAAAATGTTAAGAAAAGGTGCCACATGCTCATGCTAATCTTTGTGGGTATGAAAGAATACGATAAATTTTGAAAGACCAAGGAAATGACAAGCTGATACAGTGTTAAAACCAGCCAAATATAAGACTTGAGATGCTCTCAAGAGCAATACAGAGAAGAAATGTTGCTTGATTTATCGCCCTCCCACTTTCCCTCCTCCTTGACACAGCTCTATGCTCAGATAGAGAGATGAAAAGACAGTAAGAGAAAGAGATTAAGTGAGATTGGGAGATATACGAGATGGATAGGGCAAGATAAGAACGCAGTACTTTATTGATCCCTGAGGGAATATTAAGCTACTAGTGTAATGAGAGAGAATGTGTGATGGAGTAGATAGTGTCATATTGCCAGGAAGATGAAAGAAGAGACAGAGTGGTGTTTGTCTGGTGCAGTTGCTGGGCTCTCAGCAGGGCTTACTTACTACAATCATGTCTACTGGTGACACTGAACAGGAGCCAGATTACCACCTGCTCTGAATCACACATTGTCCATTATGTCTCTACGGCCAGCAAAGCAAATCAGGTGGAGCCAAAAAAACACAACGATTATAGAAACAAATGATAGAGAAAGACATGGAGAGCGAGAGACGGGTGCTTTGTTTAATGTTCACACTCCTGCATTTGTCTTTTCTCTCTAGCTTTGTGTCTAACTCTCTGTTCCTCTCAGTCTGCTAATGACCACTAAAGAGGAAGAAAGAGGAGGGAGCCAGTGGAGAGCTGTAATTAAGCCTTGCATTATTCAAGAGTAAAGTGCCTTGTCTGCAAACTGTGTGAGCATGAGTATGTACATGCACCCACCCATATCTGACGAGCACGTGAGCAAGCTGTGAAGGCTGAAGATGAGAGTTATGAAAAAAATGAGGGATGTGAAACAGTGTAACTATGTGGAAACAAAACGAGTCCCCCTCATAATTTTCTAATTTCGTGAGAGAGGTAATTGGCTCTGTACTCACTGGAGAGGAAATGCTGGGAGGAGGGGCCGAAATCTCTGTGGGCTTCCTGAAGCAGCTTCAGTCTGTCCTCAACCGCCACCTGCACAATGACCAGACAGACAGGAGAGAAGAAAATCACCTGAACGTTGAACGCACAGAGACAAAACTCTACAGTGGCTGGAGCTGGAGTCATGGTTGGGGTGAACTCTATTTCAGCACAATTACATTTGAGGTGGATTTGCTGTAAAACCCCAAGCTCAGGGAGGTTTTTACTTTAAAGGTTATACATATGTATATAGTATATCACAACTGTATGTATACTATACGTGTAGAATATACTATTTACTACTTTAATGTAATTCATACCATGTCATCCATAGAATATGTGGTGTAGGTGGGTTTTAACTGAGATTTCAGTCACTAAAACAAACAACAACAACAACAACAACAACAAAAACGTGATATGTGATCTTATAATGTATGTACTGCAAATTGTATTCCAGGGTTCAAGATACCAAACTTTTCTACATCTACTACTGCGTTAAATCAAGTGGTACAGAACCAACAAAGTGAGATATGGAAGAATCAAAAACATGTTGCCAATGACTCACAGATCAGAAAGCTGCATTATATTGGAACAAGCCATTATAAAACTAGTCACACCAGAAGCAAACTATACAATGCATAAATATTTCTTTCCTCATCTATTCAATACCTTTTTACTATTAGAAAACTCTATTTCAAAAGCAAATGCTTAGATTGACTTAATAGTAATGCTAGTTATTCACCTTTACATGCAGTTCATTCAGAGAAAGGTAAAACTTCACTCTGCTTTGCGTTATCAATGTCGCACATATTCACTTCTCTACTCCTGTGAAAGCTGTGTCTTGACCTCTCAGGCAGTGCACCTGTGCCCTGTGTGGCCATGGGGCTGGTTTGCTATATCAGTCTGAGTAGCAGTAGTATTTGCAGCCTTTAATAGTGAGACTGAAACACACCCACACACATACACACCAACACCTCAGGGATTATAGCAGCCAGATCGCACCTACCAACACAGGGATCCCAAAAATAGGTACAGAAAAGCCGACAGCTCTGTGTCTTTCTGGCCACTAATGGCCATTATGGTCACTGCCCTACTGAGAGGAAGATGGGAGCTGTCTGGATATAAAAACCAAATCATCCAACTACTCAGTCAGATCTGGCTTATTTGTGAAGTTGTGGCCTTGCAGCAGACAGAGAGAAGAAAATGAGCGGACAAAGTGTGCAGTCGACTGAAACCCTGCCATTCACAGAGTGAGTATTTGAGTTATGGTCATTCTATAGGCAGAAAGACTATTAGTGAGAGTCTGTGCAGAACAGGGGGAAATATCACAAAGCTACAAATTAGCCCAGCTACCCAGTTTCACTCTGTACCAGTCTCATACTTAAGAAGGGATGACTTTGGGTTTCTTTCCTAGATTTCATGTTTTTCCAACACCTAACTCGCATTCCTGCTTCTTTTTTCTGCCCACAACCCAACTCAGTTATCTGCAGCGATGATACTGCGTGGCAGCATACAAGAGAAACTTCAAACAAGTTTCCATGGCAGTGTCTTTAAAATCATACGGAAACCCTGACATTTTCATGAGAAGGTGCCTCCTTCTTTAAGACGCCTGCTTATTCATGCTGAACTTAAATAGAACATGTAATGAAGGAGACAAATACTCTGAAATAGCATTTCTCTGCACCTGTCTCTGTCTACAGTCATTTATAGATCATATAGACCTGACCTCATCACACAGGAACTGACCAGATTATTCTTGCCAGGAAAAATTCCAAAATAAAAATAAAGCTATTTCAAAGACAAAGAAATAGGACAAAGACAAGAAAAGAGTACAGTTGTCCTCCTTTAATGATGGGGATATGAAGTACACGAAATCATTCCTAACAGGTTGCTGGTTTATATTTGCACATTGCTATGCTCTACGCTACGCATTAAACTTAACAGAAAGGATTTCACTCCCTAATTCACTTTGCTTCTAAGGACTTAGAAAAAGAATTCTCCACGACTTTCCCTCTAGGGCTGAGACATGATCCACTCTGAGAAACACTCAGCGAGTCCCATAGCGGATCAGTCCAAGACATTCAAGCACTCAGAGAAGCAAGAATGTGACAGGTTGTGCTGTGAGAATAGTGTCCATTGATGTGTAGTGACAAAGTGTTGCATTGAGCAGAGATGTATTCAAATAAAACAGGTACACAGGTAGAGGGACAATTCTCAGTCCCATGTGTTTGGCTGACACAAAGTAAAATCAGCATGCACGCAGTGAGAGAAACTGGGGGAGGCAGGGAGAAAGACAGAAGAGATAAAGATAAATCACAAGCAGGCATGGGGAGAATGAGGGAAAAGGAAGAAAGTGGATCCAGATATACTGAAGACAGCATTCATTTAGGCAAGTGTGGAAGAAAAGAGGCGCTGTAACAAAGGTGTGTGTAAAAACATGCCTGCATTAACATCTGGAGGATTTACCTGTAGTAGTTTCCATCTTATGTTGAGCTGATCCAGTTGTCTGGAGGCGGTGGAAGACAGCTGGATGTCCAGTGGAGTCAGCTCTGCAGAAAGCTCATTGACGATGCGCACATCCTGACGTAAAGGAGCAATCTCCTCTCTGAAAGTCTACATTGAAAGCGTTATGTTGTAGCAGTGTGAAAAAGTGATACTTTCATTGTATCACAATTATAAGGTTAGTCTGACTTTCTCAGTGGTGACAGACCAAGCTCCTGTCTCAAAGATTGTGAAGACCTCTGTTTTATTTTAATTGTTGTTTATTTTTTTCTTGTTCGCTGTGGTGAGCTCATAAACTCTAACTAGAAAAAAATAAGTTTTAAATTGCATTTAGTTCTGCTGCTGTTCTGCTACTGTCATATTAATATATTCTGACTGTCAATATAAACCTAATTCACATATACTTCATACAGAGTACTGCCTGTCACTGGAGGGGAGTGTTTCCATGGTTGTTATCTTATGTAATCTTTTAATAGACATTATCCAAAGTGGGTCCCTACATGACGTGGATATTATGAGATTTAATTGGATCTTGGATATTAAGGCCAGGCTGTACATACCACAGGGAGACCATCATTACCATCCTACGTGGTGTAAAACACATTGAAATGAATGCAACAGGTGCCTTTCCTTATGCAACCTGTGTACCATTATTAGACTATTTTCGTTTGTCTCTCTGTCTTACATTTTTCTTTTGCTGCTCCTTCATTCGCTGTTCAATGTTCATTAGGAAAGACTGTCATATTTCTGCTTGTGAAATGAATGTGTTGCCTGTTTCTTGCCCAAATCTCCTTGGTGCAAGACATCCTCAAATTTGATGAGTAGCATTTGCAAACAAACAACACAGAATCATCAAACTGAGTGCATGATCAAATTAAATACTGATTAATTCTGAAAACAGAAACAGGAGTGCAGAATTCTTTCACTCTCAGTCTTGCTGACAATGTTTCACATGTTTATTTCATGGATATGAAGCTTTAGCAAATACTTTCACTTGGTCAAATTGCAGTTAAATCAGTAATTAATGAGGTACTCACCAACAATTCATACTTTAACATTTTGCAACTAAAGACAATGTGTGATTGATAAACTGAAGCACACTGATATACAGAGGAGTGGGTTATCTGCTGCCTGTAGTATTATCTCTCTGACTCACCATGGTCTTGTCGATGTGGTCCTGCAAAGAGTCGATCAGTAGATCCCCCACAGGCTGCCAGGTAGCTTTGGCCTCTTCTGCCCGAGTAAGCCGCAGGTCGAGCTGGTCCATGGAGCTCTGCAGCTCCTGGAGTCGCTCCAACGCTCGTTCCACCTGACTCTGCCAGCCACCCGCATGTCCTTTCAAACGCTCCCATCGCTCCCTCACCTCACCAGTCTGCTTGCGGATGGCCCGGGCCAAGCCTCGGGCCTTCTCCTCTGGGGTGAGGTCTTTGGTAAGAGTAGGAAAAGAAGAAGAAACGAGAAAGGTTTTATCCCTTTATCGATCTTTAATGTATGCTCCACATGACTACATGGTATTGATGAAAATAACAATACTTGTTAGAAATGCACCCGAACTTCTTGCATCCAACTACCTATTACTATTATTTATTTTAGACATTGAACTCCTTCAGCAACATTATATTGTTTTACAAACAGAAACGTTTTTATACAGATAAGTACAGATAATATTAAGATCTAACACCTGTCATTCAGCCAGAACGTCACGTAACTGTCCCTAAATATCCCTTCTGAAAAGATATAGCAGTCCTAACTTATGAAACTGTCTGGGTAATCATTTCATTAAAATTACATCTTTAAGATCACACAGAAACATGATCAGAATATGTATTTGATTGTAAATATTAATTGTTTTATTATTTAGGATGAAGTACTGAACAATCCCTTCTAACTTTGTGACCTCTACTACGGTGAGAGTGGATGTGTCAGCAGTCGGGGAATGATGAACAAGACCCCAAAAAAGGGCAAGAGGGACAGAGGATCTAGGGAATCATGATGGCAGAAAAGGTGACAAGATAGGATAATTGTGACATATTGGAGGATGCAGACAAAAAGGAAAGAAAGTAGTAGGCAAAAGAGGAAACTGCTCCCCAACTACCCATTTTAACTACAAAGAAAGATGAGCAGCTTTTATGAGTCTTAAGGTCTCATCCTCAGGGTAATGACTGAATTACCATCTTCACCTGTTATACGTCTGCAGTCTCTTTTTTCCCTCTCTCCCTCCCTCCCTCCCTCCTATTCATACACACAAGTCAGACATTTCTAAGACATACTGCAGGTAGCACCTCATGCAGATACAGAGTGTAATGGTCTCTTGTAATAAAGAATGCAGGGTACAAACTAGACAACAAGTCAATTTAGTGGCATAGACAAAAGTAAATACAAAAAAAGAAAGAGAATGTGGGACAACTATTAAGACACCATGGTGTCACTCTAAGAGATCTCATCTCCACTGACTACACAACAAGCACAGATCTTAAATCAGCTTTTTATCTATTTATACAATGAGACGATGCTTTGATAGCCGTATCAAAGATCACAGACAACAAGCCTATCAGTCTCCGCTCTGAAGTCTCACCACACCCCTACACAGCCCCTTGGGTAAGTTTAATTATTTACACAGTAGGGTTTTAGTTTGAAGGGAAATGTGCTGACTTAACCAAGACTTCACTGCTGCATCCAACAGAGACAGAGAGGGATGAATGAGACCCTGCATATTTAATTCGTAGGTGCTCTGTTATATGCCTGGTGACTTTTTTGTTTCGGTGGATAGGGGTGAAAATGTGAAAAAAAAAACTACTGTCTGCTACTGTACATACAGTAGGGAGTAGCGAATGATGATCAAAAAATGATTTCAGATGTGTAAGGGACCCAAAGTTTGTATAACTAAGAAAGCCCAATGCATGAGTTCGTCAAGACTGCTTTCAGTAGCTAATTGTGAAAGACTTACTGTACTAATGCACTCAGACTAAAGCTTTAATATGAGCTCTGATTTAAGCATAAATTTCTGTAATAGGGAAAAGTGGTTAATATGGACTATAATTGGTCCTGCACCAACAGTTTCAGTAATATTTTTTATTTCGGAAAGACTTAGCACTTAAGTAACAGACTTGAAGTTACATCCCTGTGTGATGAAAACTGAGTGGCTCTTTATTAAAAATCCATAATGTCCTTTTATTTCTTATCCAGACACTGGTAGAAATATGTAGATGCTTTTAATCAAGAGTGCAAATGTACCAGTCTTTGGTTGCAGGTTCATGCGTGGCTCTCCTGGCCCCTCGATGGGCTGGTCAGCGAGAAACATCCTGGCCTGGTCCAAAGTACTGTTCACCAAGTGTTCACGTTCCTTCATTTCTGACCGCAGTAACTGCAGGGGAAACACAGAGTTGGTTGGTTAAAGGGTCTGTCAGAAACCGCTTTCAGTCACTAAATGTAGTCGCAACATTTAACTCTGTGATGATCCTATTCGATAAGATGTGGAAAAAACACTGACTGAGATTTTTTCCCTAATGATTTCCTACACATTTCCTAATAACTTTAATACAGAGTAAGCTATTTCAGTGAGAGAGAGTAAATATTAAAGCAGAGTTTTTTTAACAGATAATTTGAGAGGGGCTAATTAATGCATTTCCTCTGCAGGTATGTGCACGCCTGACTCTTGTCTCCTGATCTCGTCTGTGCCAGTGAACTTCTAATGAACCTTGTGTATTTTAAAACAGGATGTAGTAGTATATAGATCGCTGCTCCTCCTGTAGAAATATCTCCTAATCAAGTGGTTCTACTTAAGTCAGCTCAGGCTTTCATTATATTACACTTCTGATTGACTCACACTCACACATGACTGAAGAACAAGAGCAAATGTTTACCTTCAGCTTATAGATGAGATAAACAACAACTCTCAACAACACTTTCCCAGCCTGCTCTTCCCTTATTAAGAGAAATAGCATTATGTGAGAAAGAGAGCAGCTATGTCAGTTTCAGAGGAAGTGAGAGCGTTGAGAACAGAGCAGCGATTGCAGGCGAGTGCACGGGGTCAAATCAAGCATTTCCTTGGGGTCGGTGTGAAATTAGCTGAGAGATACGCAGAATAAAGTGTGACTCTGGCTGCTGCAACCCTGCAGGAATTATCATTACAGAGCTGGCTAGCAATACCATATATCCTGCTTATCCTCTTACAGAAAAGCTCACACTGCAATAGACAAATTATCACACACACACACACACACACACACACACAAATATGGTCATCCACAGTCATACACATGCATTCCAGGACCTATAGTAGAGAAAACAAGTATTAAAAGTTCATAAAGCAATTTGACAGAGACTTTTCTTAACTTCATGTCAAACAGAAAGCCTCGCCACAGCTCACAGCGAGCGATAAAACTAGATAGAGCGAGTGAGCATGGCATGTAACAGCATAATTATTCTTGTTTTAATGTAAGTCTGACCCCAGGGGAGTTCATTGCTTATCGGAGTGTGTGATTGTTTTGTGAGGAGGCAATGTAGTTTAAGGCGCTGTGAGGCAAGTTGATTAGAAGGGACGAATCGCTTTGATAAGGTCTCACACTTATCAAACTTATCAAAGAGCACAGTGAAAACAAGATACCAAAAAAATCTGCGTTTTTAGTCGTGCACACAATATGGACAGAGAAGCAGATGGTAACATTTTGGGTTTGATATATTGTACCATTTGAAGAGATGAGGAAAGAAGACAAAGATTATTGGTGTAGGAGGATGACCAGCAGCTTACTCACAGGCCTTACTCACAGAATGTACACACTATTTTTGTTCTCTGCGTTTAAAAGATAATTTCTCAGAGTAAGTTTCTGTAATAGTTAAGTTTAGACCACAGCAATGACAATTTCACACTGCCTCCTGCAGACAAACGTACTCTCATGCTGAAATGGAGCATCCTGCTGAACACAAATTAAATCACACCTACTAATAGATGGTTTGCTCTGTTCCAGTGATTTCCTTCCAGCTCAAATGGAGGAAACGTACAGTAATAGGCAGGTAGCTCAGACATTGGACCTTGAGAGATGGAAACTAAATGAGAGGTGATTGAGGAAGACGAACATAGGAGTGTATGGGGAGCAGAGATAAGAAAAGGTGGGTGGGGAGCTAAAATGTGAGCACAACTAAAAGTAGAAACTAGCTTCTCAGTTTTTCACTTTTTTTTGTTTTGCTCTCACAAATTTGTTGGTGACTGAAATTAGGCTTTAGAAGGTGCTGAACTGAGCGTGAAGGGCTTATTTATTTGCAAATATTCTTGGTGCATTGAGATATTATTCTAATATTCTAATATCAGTTTTGTAACGTCACGATAAATTCTACCCTGCAAATCACAGATAGGCAGTTCAGCGTAAGCACAAACAACATCCTGGTGGAAACATTTTTGCACATAATATTTACTAAATCAATGTAGTAATCAGTCTACTCCACAGAAAGCTATTCCTGTAGTAATGCAGTATTGCTTTAGTGCACGGAAATGTGCAAATCACCAGCGCAAATTTCATCCACTCATAAAGATTGTTAAATGGGGCTGAAAGCTCTGGAAAATGTGAATCTTGAGTTAAGATAATTTCATCAATATTACATATTATGGTAACAGAAGCAGTTACTAGCTGATTTTTAGCAATAAGATTGGTATGACAATCAATTTCAGCTGACCTGCATAATGATGAAAACTGAAATTGTTGCTGTTAAATGTATTTTCATAAATACCCATGTCTTCACATTGATTATTTATATGTCAGTTAGATTTTTTTAATATCATCTCAGAATTACTTGATGAATTCTTTGGGCTATAAAACATTGTGAGAAATATCCAAGTAACACATTTAAACAGCGTGTGTTCTGTATGTATACAAATATCTACAAATGTGGAAGAAAACATAACTACTGAGATCATGTGATATTATTAAAAGCTCTGGTACAACTACTAAATAAACCTTGTGTGCATATTATTTAGATAACTGCTCATTCTAAGGTCATGAATGAATCAACTGTATTAATATCTAACTATATTACTCTATTACAATAAATGATGCAATGTATGACAAACATCGTCCTTCAACGTTAAGTGGATCCAGAGAGACACAGAAGGTTGCTACAATGGCAGGTAGTTCTTCTGTCACAGTAAAAACAGCGTCTCTGTCTGTCATCCAGCCACTGAGTATTCTTGCAGTTCAGACACAGGACAACACCAAAGACCTTTCCCTTAACATCTGTCTTATTATTGAAACTCCAGCACACTCACATTATCAGAGTGTCACACAGGGACATGCTTTTCATAGGGAGCATGAGAGGTAAATATCAAACACATGTACAGCTTTCAGGCTCAGAAAAAAGCCTTTTTTTTCAAGCAAATCCCAGCTGGCCTACGAATGATAAGACATGGTTGTGTATGTCAAAGATAAAAAGGAGCAGGTCTTTACTTTACAGTTCTTCTTTTTAATAGTTTTCAGCACTAGCACATCAGAATATGGTCAGCCCTTGTGTGATTTGTGACAACCAGAGAAAGCAATCTGTTGCCAGTTCCACAATACTTATGGCATCGATCCTGTAGCTATGAGTGACTGTGACCTTGACTTGTGTGTGTGCATTTGTAGGGATGTTTGTGCCCCATCTGTGTTTGCGTGTGGCCGTAGTAGCACAGCAAACCCTTATCACGGCGTGCCCTGTGCTGTGGCGCCGATAAGATAACATCACAACACAGCAACTTTCCGAACTCTGCCAAACATCCCTGCTCCTGCTCTCAAAACCCTGTTATCTCTACCTCACCACAATATTACTGCACCCCTCATCTTCTTCTATGAAAAAATAAGTCTCCCAAAAGGACCACTACAACACACAGGCTCTCAACATTAGAAAAGGGCCTAGAGGGACACAAGGAGGCTTCACAAAAGGTGCTCATGCATATTCAAACAAACTGACAGAAATCTGATGACTTATGATTTCTCTCTAGCAAATAAAAAAAATACTAAAAATAAGCATTTTTAGTAAATATAAACCTGAAAGCCGGTAAGTCTGAACCAAATTAGATTTGGCAATTTCATAGTTAAATGCTTTATGGAGGAGCCTTAGTGTGACTCAGCCTAAAAGCTAATTGCTCTTTTGCTCCTATATGAACTATTATCTTAGAAAAGCTAAGAGCTAGTGATAATAGGTGGTTGCTTGAAATCATACTATCTGACATGCTCTATTAATCTCAAGACCAGTCCTTGCTTTGTTGATGCCTTAGGCAAGTTTTGAGTTGATGGTGCCCCTGTGGCAATGTGTTCCTTATGTCTATGTCTATGTCACGACCCTGATCTAATCTACTGACAGCATCTTTGGCCATTTTTGAATATGTTAATAAATAAAATGGGAAGATGCCAATAAATAATATGCATACAAGCGAGTTATTTTAAATGTTCCACTATGTTCACCAGCAAGTCGCTAACTGGACTTGTCTGTCATTTGGTGCTTGATGATAATGTACAGGTGACTTTTAGGGCCATTTTTTTCAAACAGCTGCTGGTTGTTACTGAAAACAACACTCATGAAAACAGTAAGAGTGAACTAAAACCCAAACAAACAGCACCCAACAAGTGCAGAGGAAGCACACAAAATAATTAAGTTACTCAAAGCAAAGCAGTTACGAGGGAGAAAAAAAAGTCCTTCCCTTCCTACGAGATAAGGTAAAGTCCAGCACAGCACTTTAATTCTTTTCCTTCTCCTTTATGACCTGTCCGTTCATGTGCAATGGTGCTAATCAATCATGCAGGCATAATGATTAAGATGGTTTCTGTAACAGATTATTAGACCCTCCTTGCTTTAGACTGGGCAATTGTATGTTCCTTAAAGGGGCACTACATCCTAGAACTTCATCTGGCTGTTATATCCAAAGTATTTTTAAAAATGCGATGTGAGGAGCAGAGCGACGGTTGTGTTCACATCGTGTTAGTAGAGGAGGGGTGTGGGGGGGTTGCGTGACAGTCAGACACCAACAGCCCAGAGACAGACACATCAACAGGATGGGAGATGTCAGGGAATTGTAGAAAGCTACTGAGAGATAGAGATGTTGGAGCTGACAATGGTTGTTATGGTTGCCGCCTCATATGTAATAGTCTCCAAAATCAGGTCTATTAAATCACGATTTGGGAGGAGGCCAGAGGATTTTGCTGAACTAAAGCCTAACTACAGAAAATTAAGTTAAATAAATCTAAATTAAAATAAAATCACATTGTTTATACTTATATAAATATATATTTATACACTCTTTTGAAAAGAACACATTGAACTGTCCTAGCAATGTAGTCAAAATGCCAACTGTTGCTGAAACATAAGAGTCATTAAAATGCCCACAAGCAGTAGCTCCCTTGTTCTCACGCCTTGATCTAAACGCTGTTAATTGAATACAGCAGACTGATGAGTTTAATCAGATGGATGCTGACGAAGGGCTTTTATTGGATAATTGAATGTGTGATTAATAAATTCTATTATGGCCATTATAGTGGAGAAAAACACAGACAGATCAATACTAGTCACTGATGTAAGGCAGGACAATACCCCTCACTATCAGAGGTTTTAAATTCTTATATTGCCAAATAAACTGCTGCTTCCAGGCAGAAGCTAATGCAACAGTAATAAAATGGAATATCCTTAAAACAAACAGGTTTAAGTGTATTATATTTATCTTTTCCTACCTCCACATATAAACATCTTTCACTCCTCATTTCTCTTGATCTAATTGTGCCTTGGTTTTCCTCATCAGTCCATCACTTTCGTCTCTGACTGTTCAGGCCACTGCTGTCTAATATTTTTCTTTCCTCTGATTCTTTAATAACAGCAATATCCGTTGCTCTCTGTTGGGTCTAAGTGGCTTAGCTTTTCTCTTATCTTTCCGCGTCTGTCAGGAAAAAGTGGGAAAAGGGTTTTTCCACATAGCCCTTCTAAGCTCATAGATACCAATTTTCATATGTGAAACACATTTATATCAACTCTCTGAGAGAGCAGCAGGTGTGTGTATGTATGCATCAACACCGGGGACTAGTATCTATGTGTGTCAGTGTAAGCAAGTAATAGAGCATGCCGTGTTCAAAGCCCCAGTTCTTTGTACTGCTCTGCTTGCTCATCCCTCTCAGGGTCGGCAAGACCTCCAGGCCAATCTATTAAGAATACAGAGGAGAAGGAAGTGAAGGGAAAAATACAACACAGTCAAAATGAAAAGTGAGCTCTGCTCACTTGCAACTCCCTTTTTCCATTATTTTCTTTCTCAAAGCCAAAGACCTGGAGATGAACAAGGAACCAGAGAAAGGACAGAGTGGAAAAAAAAAAGGAGATGCAAAGGCAGGAGACCAGCAGAGGGACGGACACCACAGAGACGAATGACAGAAAATGAGATAAAAGAACTGAAAGAGGATAATGAGAAAAGGAAGGTGGAAGTGAAGATGTGCGAAGATTGTGGTCTCCTGTGGTTATTGTGTGCTCTCAACCCAATTCCTTATCTAACGGAGCATGTCCAATCTGCTGGGTTGCAGCTCGTCTCTGATCTCCGTCAGGTGTCGGGTATAAGACACATAGTATGCCTCAACATCGTCTCAGACCTCGGAGTAGAAACATATGGCATTGACTTGGCTGTTTTTTTCATGATCTTGAGAAAACCCCTTCTTTTTTGCATCTGTTCTGCTTTTAAATGACTCATTAAATCATAAAGAGGCTATTCTTAGCAGGCATTACAAGGGCCAAGAAATGAATCGTCTGCCATTGGACAGAGACCCATTTCTACCTCTACAGTAGATCAATTATCTCTCTCTAGTTTGTCTTTGAAATAACTCGCTGCACAAAATGAGTTAGGATTAAGTTTAGATTCATTTATTTTATACATTTGTTAATTGTTTTATTTGTGTTCACTTCTCAAAACTTTTTCTTTGTTTATTTATTCCCTTTTCTCCACTTCCCATGTAATAGTATTGTCTTTTTAATTTACTTCCTTATAACTGAGGACATTTCTGATTTAAGCTCTTTGGAAACTGCTTATGTCTGTGCATGATTGCCCAGTTAGACCTGAGAAGTACTCTATCTGCCAAAATCTAATAGCTAAATGAAATAATATATATTTGCATTACAATATTTGGTAATGATTCTGCTTAGAATAGTGTGCTACATATTAATAAAACATGCATATTTTTGTAAGGTTGCATAGTTTGTTAAAACATGTAGGGTATCCGTTGGTCTGTCTTAGTGTCCACATGGACTGCATGTGTTTATTCTCAAGAGTTTTGGTGAACAAAATAACAGTGTGGTGAGCAGGTTACAGAGAAAGGCATTATGATGTCGACATCAATCGCAGTAGCAGTGAACGGATTGGGAATAAACAGTAGCCGCAGGGTGAATCATCTATCTGAAAGCAATTATATACCAATGCACTATCACAATAACCAGTAGTTACAATAAATAAAACAGTGGGGAACACGGGTAACAAACAGCAGTGATGCAGAAGGTGTGAATGGGTGGACACAATGAAGCTATTGATTGCTTGTTGAAAAAACGACACAGTGTGGTTCAAGGGTGATAAATAAAAATGTTTTTAAGAATTAAATAGCTGGAGCAACAGTACTGATTGTGCATTAGTGATCTGGACACTGGTCTTTAACTCTGCCCTGATACAAGTTTTGTGTTATATCAGCACATGAGTGATCATAATAACACCGTTGTTTATTACCATGGAAACATACAAAAGCATAATATGGTTATGAGTTAAAGGGGTCATACTATGCTTTTGGTGTTCTGACAATGGGGTTGGGTGTCTAAATTACACAAACTGTAGAGGCCCAAAGCTTGAGGCTTGAGCTTAATGTGTTTAAATAATATAAGAAAGATTGTGTTTGTTGATATTTCATGACCAATTTATGCAGAAAATCAGAAAATTGAAAATTTCACGTCATAATAAATTAGCTGGACAAATATTGTGTTATGTTTTTATGAATTTGTTCGTCTTTGTGTGGGGGATCTTCAAGAAACAGGAGTTCAGTCGAGCCTTTTTAGTCTCAAGGCCAGTGCAGCCGTTATTATAGAGAGGCATTATAACATGTATTTGCAGTTTTTTAACTTGAAAATCAGATAATTTTCTATCAGTGGAGCTCTAGATTAAAATATAAACCCTAAATTAGGCAGAATAAATAAGTACGTTTTTCAGTTGTCTCTGACTTGTCTTGGAGTCAGACTTGGCCATGTACTTGCCAAATCCTTTAATAATCCAGCATTCTTTTTCTTCCCTGAAATGAACTTTTTTCCTCATTCAAAACAAACCTTGAGGGAACTTGTTCAGATATCAGAAATGTCAAGTGAAAATGCTATATTTAAGTTGATTCTACAGTGTGGCTACACTGCACATTTTCTTCATCATAAATACACTAACAACCTACTCATGGTGAGGGCAACATGATGTCTTGTCTTTGGAGAGTGGTAAATATGATATAAAGTGAAATGTCTATCTGATGGGATCCTATAGTGTTTTTAAACTGCACATGCTTTTTCATCATTATAAATTATAGTGCAATCATAGACATAATAAAGATTACAAACAAGTAAGTGGTCTCGAAATATTTATTTTTCTGTCTGGGTGTTTTACTTGCAATCTCATTTAGACTAGGTCTTGGAGTTGTAAACCTTTATTGACATGGACTTGACTCTGACTCAACTAGGCTGGATTTGCACCTGTCTTGGACTCAACAAAGGTGGACTTGACTACAGCCCTGCATCCAGGTGACTTATAACTTAAGTTACAAATGCTAAAACATATACATAGGAAACACATAGGCATTTTCCTTGTTTTTCATGAAAATCAAAATTTGAAAAACTGAAACACTTAGCTTTTTGGAAACTCCGTGAAAACATGGACGAGGCATGATAAATCTTGTGTAGCAGGAACATTGCCTGTGGCAACAGTACATACCGTACAGTGGTTCTGCTGTTGCAGCAGGGTGGGCACATCTCCTCCAATAGGCATCTGCTTGGCCAGTTCCTCATCCTTCATGCAGATCCACTTCCACAGCTCCTCCAGGAGACCCAGCAGACGAGACCAGCGCTCAGCACTCGCCTCCAGATGGGCTCTGCCAACACGCACCATCCACGTTAACTCTTATTATACTCTATGCATTTTCACCTATCTTTTCAAATATACCCATACAGGTTTACAGAAATGTCAAACGTTGCAGCACCTCTTACAGGCTTGTATTTATACAGAAATAAAGTCGCAAAACCGATCATATAAATAGTGTGAAGCTGATGAAAAATATAAAAAGATCAACTGAAAAGTCTTTATTACCAGTAAAAATCTGATTGCTGGCCACTCAAGAGAGGTTGTGGCCCTTCTGATTTAAATGTTATTTGTAAAAGGGAACACAGTTAGCTGCCACAGTAATTGTGCGGGTGGTAGCATGCAATATGTGTTGATAAGTGCTTTTATATTTCTCCTTTCCTCTGGGCATAATGTATCCAAACAGGTTGTACAGAGAGTTACCCTTAATTACACATGTACCGCAATTAAGGCATAATGGGATGGATACAATCAACACACACTGTACAGACCTCCCCCACACTTACAAACCGATCTCTGTCTATTTTTCTCTCACTTGTCTTCCGGTGGAAAAAGTCCAGCCTATCTGCACAGTTTGATTTTGATTCACCATTGGTTCTTTTTCACTCAGAATGAACTCTTTTTAACCCAGAAGCTTTGTGCACAACTTTTTTTTTAAGATCCTTCACTTTCTCTTTAGCCTCTCTTACCTTTCCCCCTGCCTGTGTAGCTTTGTTGTGCTTCTGTGCTACTTCTCTCCACCTCCCGTCCCCCTCTTTGTCTTTGAACAACTCCATCTGGCCCTGTCAACTTCACTTCCACCTTCACTTTTTTCATCCCCTACATTGTCACCCATCACCGATCTTATTTATTGCTGCCAAGGTTGTAGCTGACGTGGCACTGTCTTTGTCCTCAGATGTTTATGTGCCACTGTCGTCGCCCTCAGCTCCTACTGGAGCTGTATTTCATCTAAAACAGGACATACTGTATCTGTACAGCTGATAGGAAACATAATAAATAATATTCCAATTGAATATTCCACACTGTTCTGTATGTCATGTCTGGGTTTTCTATAAATCCAAAACATGTGAGTCACTCTTCATGATGAGCATGACTATGTTTTCTTTCAATAACCCAGTGAATGAATGACCAGTCAAAAATAACAGAGGTATATTGAGTCAAATGAACAGTACATTATTAGGGAGTTCACAGACAACCGTGGCTTTGAACTAAACTTAATTATTGGTCTGTGCCTGTTGAGTGAAAAGCTGTGCTTGTTATAAATATTTTGGCTTCTTGGAGATGGACTGATTGGTGCTGAAGATGGGATTCACTGTTTTTTTTTTCTTTAACTTTCTTTTTGTTGTTATTTTTTCTCATTCCATATTTGAGAATCACATTTTCTCTTCGAAGGTAACTCCTGCTATGTTCAATTCACTAGCTGATGAAAATAGTAAAGTGAGGCATAGACCTACTTGAACCAATGCTACGATCAAGACCTTCTGCCTTCTGGGTTTTTTCCAGAGTTGGGAGAAGCAAAGATCAGACAACTGCAATCTGAGCCACGTACATGACCCTAAACACTGGAGAAATGGAAAAAACGAATTTGTGTGTAATAGATATAGTTTTTCTCACCGAATGTTGGCTGATTTGGCTTTCAAGTCACTCCAGCGTTGGTTCATGTCATCCAGTCTGTGTTGGAGGAACACAGCTTCATCTGAGCTGCCCAGAGCCTTGACCATCTTCGACTTGTTTCCATCCACACTTTTGTAGATGTCATTGTGGGCATCAATCTCAGCCTGGATGTCCTGAAAATACACAGACAGAGAAGAATGGTCACAGCTAACCACTTTTTTAGAAAAACAAAAATGTGCAGTCAAGGACAGCAGAAGTAATTACATACCACAATCACCCAAAATTAGACGTCATAGTCTTTGATGCTGTCACAACAGATTATTCATGAACCAAAAATAACTTTTGATTCTGTTGCAAATGCTAGGCTTAAGGGAGTTCACGGTATTCTGCTCACAACATTCCAGAGGGCAGAGCAGTTTATATTTTCATGAAATGTCCTCAGGGTACTTTTTGACTCCTTGACAAAAAATGATTTCAATTTCTAGTTGGGTGGGAAGGCCCAACCCAACCAGGAGCAAGCCCCTAGACTTAATGCTGCATTAGGTTATCCCAGGCTACGCTAAAGCACACTTTGCTAATTTTAGGCTGAGATACAGTATGCAATACTAATGTTATGCAGGGCTATTCCAAACTGATGTGAGGTAATATGGCTTCAACATCGGTGCAAAGCACGATTTTTCCATGTGTATGTGTGTGTTGGACTGTCCTTAACAAGGCAGCTCTATTACACAACAACATCTCTAAAGGTATGTGTGGCTGCTTGTGTGTGAGGGTTAAACCGCAAGGGGGTGACGCAAGAAGAGGATCCTGTCAAATATTTTATTTTTAGATGTGTAAAACTGCTCCATTTTCTTCTCTCTCTCTCTCTCTCTCTCTCTCTCTACTGGGACTCCCTTCAGTTAAACCCATTTCAACTGCAGATAAAGGAAAGACTCCAATACCATATGGATGTTTGTAACACTGCCTGCAGCACAGAGACAGATTAGCAAATAGAACAAAATGAGTCTAGATAAGGAAAATGTAATGAGACCTATAGTTTTACATTACTGTAAAACTATTGTAATTGAGGAAATTGCAATTAATCTTGCAGCACTGTTTACTGTAGTTTCTGCATTCTTAAAAATTTAATAATCATAAAAAAGGTGGTATTAACAGAAGAGTGTGGCTCTTAACTTGCACAAAGCTACAAGAGTCTGCACAGCTATGGAAACTTGTTCTAATGGCATTAGTGCAGTACTACATTAAATGTTAAACACCACCCAAATCACACCTATCACAAATAGCACAACATGTAGTCAGACAATATGCAACAGAGAGAAAAATGCTATAAAAAATATTAATTCACACATTCAGACTCTTACATACACACAAGATTCTGAAGCTGTGGACACAATCTTGGGAGACACACAGAGTATGTTAGATGCGCATGACAACACATGGTAGAGTAGCATAGTTACTCCAGCTACAGTGGAAGCAGACTGCAAACAAAACAATTGCTAATCGTCACAATCATCCACACTACTGTACAGCAATTTACTGAGTGCCAGTAAACATTTCACAAAGGCTGACGCAAATCCCTCCATCATTTGCAAGGATAATGATCCACTGGCTTTTTGACACAAATCAACGGCATCTTAAAGGTCATAGAAGAGAGAGAGTGAAGGAGATAGACAGATCACAGAGAGAAAGACAGAGACAGAAAAAAAGAAAGACAGACAACAGTGAAAGACACAGTCATTCTACCACTGGGCCATCTGGCTGTGTTCCAAGTCATTACCCAAGTGCTTTACTTTTCTTTTTCTTTAGCACTTTTACTTCCACTGGAATTACCACTGACTGCACAGAAAGCACAAACTATGTGGACTGGTGAATGTGGATAAATAAATAGATATGTCTGCTGTCATTGAAGCAATCATATATTTGTGAGAACAGCATATAAAAGACCACACAAAAAACACAAAAATATGCATAACACAAACAGACAGCTACTAACTCAAGTGACAAACCACTTTAGGTTAATGAGATCTGAATTTTAATTAGTGACAGACTTTTGTTGGCTGAACACAAATAACGTGAGACATTGTCCCTGGAATCTAAAGTTGTATTTATGAAGGATAAAAACAATAAACAGTGCAGTTATGCTGTGGCTAGAGTAAAAAACACATAAACACTGAGGAGAATATCACCCAAAATAAGAACTTTACATTGACAAACAGAAAAGACCCTCACTGGGCTAAGCTATCTTTGTCTTTAGCCCTCAATAACACAATTACTGTAACGGTTTGCTTTGACAAATTAGACCCAATTCAAGGCTCCAGGTTGCATTCTATACTAATTCTCTCTCTGCATGGTAGCTCAGTCTAGAACCAATTATTCAATTTTAATGAGTCCAATAATGACTGCTCAGACCTCATAAAGCTGACTACATTAGGTCCGCAACCACAAACACAAGGGGAGATGTGGAGTGGACGACTGCTGAGTTTGTATTCATGATGCAAAGCATTCAGCATTTATTTAAAAGCACATTCAAAAGCCACTGGAATACCAGAATCCATAGGTATATACCTGTTCAAACTTTCTGAGCAGCTCCTGCAAGCCGAAATTCAATCCAATCATATTGGAGAGTGTGCTTTAACTCCTCCCACTCCCTCCTGTGCCTACATCATCTCTATTGTCATACAGGTGGAAGGTTGGTAGAGAGTTAGGACAAATAGGTAGGTCCTCCAGTGATTATGATCAAAACTTTCAAGGTCAGCTTTCAGATCAATAGTAAATCCAAGGTATGAACAATCTTTAATCCAGCTGTAGATAAATCCAGTCCGTAAGGAAAATCCAAACACTAGAGGGTCAAATCCAGGTCGCACTACCAAAATGGGCAATTTAAACACTTCACACACCCCTTGGCAGCACTCAAGCATGCGTGCCAGCGTGTGTGCTTGCCCAGTCCCACCACATGTTTGTAGCATCCTCTGCAGAAAGGCAGCCAGGCTGAGGAAGGTGTGACAGCTACCCTGCAGTCATGCTTCAGAGCTGGGACTAGGATTAAAAGTAGAGGCTGACAGCAGAGCTTCTCTGGCTGGGGCTAGAGCATTAAAATTTGGAGGGAAATCCAACAAATCTTGGGTGGAGGTCTGCAAAGTGGAGATAACAGTTTGTGTCTTGAGGCACACGGAGGCTAATGTAAACCAATGAGCGTTCGAGGACAGGTCTTGCTCTCTCCTTGAAATTTGCTACACTTCTCTACCTCCACTTCCCCTCTGGCCACGAAGGAAGCTGTTTACACGATGTCCGCAATCCAGCCCAGGGCAGGGTTGGGGCGTTTGTTCTCAATTACTCAGATAAAAAGCACTTTATTCCTGCCAGTTACACAACCCTGCACACTTCAAGAGGAGAGACGGTGGCACAAAGAGGCACATGGTTTGTCCTCTTATTCCCCTGAGAAAAGGTAACACAAACTCAAAGAGACAGTCATCTCAGTGTCTGCCTTACTACCCGCCCCTCAGGTCTCCAGCGCCGCACTGGTCTCGCTTCATCACACCCTCCTAATCACTGCCATGACTGGGCCACTTAGTCAAAGAATGCGTTCTTCTTTTTCTGAAGCCACATGTTGGCAGGAAGCTGCCTCAAGGTTCGGCAGGGAGTCCAACTTCTTGGCCTCTTTGAGTCGGAGCTCTGTTGATTATCTTTTTGGCCCTTGAGAAGGAGAAGAGGTTGATTGGTTTCTCATTCCGTTCTTTCTCCCCACGGGACAAGGACACTTCATAAAAAGTTGTGTTTCTTCTTTGGCTTTCTATTCAATCAGGGGTCAGACAGGCACCCTGGCTTGTGTCCCCATCCTTCTCTCATCTTCAATCCCTCTGTAGCTTTCGTTCTCTCTGGCCACTCGCCCCACTCTTTCACACAGCTGTTTATTATTTTAATCAGTATCCTCCCTTTCCCCTCCTCTCTCTACCTCTCTCTCTCCCCTAAACTAACCCAACAAACTACACACCCACTTCCTGAGGCCTGTACCGACAGAGAGCATGGCAAAAGAGGAGTGTTTTCAGAGAAAAGTATGAATTTCAGATGCAGTTTAGGTGGAACTTTCTACCAGTGTAGCTGAGGAGTGATGAAAACTTGGTTGTTTTGTTAAATGAATTGAAGAAAGTGATGTATGATTGGGTTGGCTGAGTGACAAGATGTCAGAACAGAGCATATACAATCTGCTGTACAGACTCTTACTCATACATTTTAGTAAATGAACATATATTACCTTTACAGCTTTTATTCAGTTTTTTCAGCTGAACTACTAAAACCCATTAGGGTTCAGATCCTGCAATTTGAAAACCATCATCCCATAGAGGACTGCATTAAGTGAGCTCTGAAATTCCTACTCTAGAACAAAGGCTAAATGCTCCAAAGTTAAAAATGGACTGTTATAACACGTTGGGAGTGGCCTGGCTACCAGTTGTGATCTATAGAGCAGTGTTAAAGAGACACAACCATTAAAACACATTATATATATTAAACTTCTATGTGGAAGTGTTTGTGTGCCTGCCTACTTGTATATGAGTGTGTGTTGACATTTTGAACAGCAGGGTAGACATGTGGTGTGCATCAAAGACATGCAGACAGATGGCTGTCAAGTCAGAAAATACAGAAACAAATACAATACGATGCTGCATATTCATAAGACACAGACTTTGAAGTATGCTCACCTAATTAAAACTATTTAGATATTCAAGGCCCTTAAACAGCATTTTTGATGTATTCTAAAATATATATTGTTTGAGGACTTTCTGCTTAAGAACGTAAAATGAACTGGTGGGGACTAACATGTTTAACAAGTATAACTGATTTTCCAATGGGTGAAAACTGAGATTAAAGACAAAAAGACATCAAACATTTCTGAAACATGTTTGAGAATCTTGGGTTAAGATATATTGTGCAAGCAACTCGTAATCTCAATCTAAAAAATACAGTTGTATAGTACACTAGTACAATTTTGAGTCCAAATCAGATCAGGTAATTGACTCACCTCTTCACCCAGAAAAGCTCTTTGGTTGTTTTGGCCAGCACCCAGTGAGTTTTGATGCATTCGGATAAGCACATTGAATTCATAGCATCATTAAATGCCAGTGTGCCAGCTCAACTGGCAGCCATACATGCCCATGTCACAACAGAAACAACATTTTTGAAAAATGAGCTGGTATGTTTTGGATCATGAGCGGTTCCTAATTATGTCCACACTTTGATAAAGGCTGATTTTTGTTTCACTAGTCCATAAAACTTTGTTCCACAACTATACAGGTTTCTTTTTGTATGTTTTTGTGAACTGCAGTGTGGCCTGTTTTTGTATATGCTGTAAGCATATGTATGAATCAGCTATGTGTCTGCTATGTGTCTGCTGATTTGTGTCTGATAAATTATTAAGTTTGCCTGCAATGTTTTTCTGTAACAGAAAATTATGAGACGCCAGTAAGGCTGAGGCAACTAAGCTGTTCAACTAAAGGATCAATTCAGTGTACCAGGACTTAAAGATTTTAAGCAATCTATTCATAAACAATTCATAAACATTCAAAAGCTGTTAAATTATATACAGAAGTGATCTGGACAAATAAAAAACAAGAGAAGAGCAGGCATTCTGATTCTCAAGTTTATCTTCAGTAAACCCTGTCTTGCCATAAATATGCTGGATTTAAACTCCCAAATACAACTAAGACTGCAAAAATGGAAAATGTGAAAAAGTCAAAGAGCAACACTGAAAAGTTAGGAGGCAGGAGCAAAACAGTTTGCTTTCTGAGACAATGACAAGAGGGAGCAGAAGTTAAACTGTTTAAATAAAGTTGTGTGACCGTATCACAGGATTACAAACATAGCAAATGAGCACGAGAATGAACAAACACAGACATGGCCACATAAACACAGATACACAAAGACACCCGCAGGCCAATTCCATTAGCAGATCCCGCTACCAGGCTAAAGCTCAGTAGCTATTCCCCAGTAGTATCATCAAAGATTCAGCAAATCCCATGTAATCCAGGCTTTCTGCCACTACAATGAATAGTATCTGACAAAAATCAATGTAGCTGCAGCATTCCACTATAATTCTCAGCCTCTCAAATAGGACACATCCAATGAGTTCCACTTCCTGTGCCCCAGGTTATCGCTGACACTCCTCTTCCTGTTGGGAGGGCAGCATCCTTCTGAGGAGATCTGGGCCTTGATGTGTATGTGTTTAACTGGTAGTCAAACTGTGGAAGAGTGTAGTGGGTTTGTAGCAACACAAGAACTCTTCCCGTTCTATTAGAATTAAGATGTAATTGTTATGACATAGTGATTCTTTACACTCATTAAGTGAAGCTTTACACTTGGTAATGCAAGTCATTTTTAAAGATTAAAATCACAGAGCAGTTTTTGTGCACATTTTGCTTTTGTCAACCTCAGGTTAGTGCAGCTGCCACTTTGGTTGGGAGAATGAACAGAGAAAAAAAGAAAAAATAGAGTAGCACAGAGAAAATGTTTCTGTTTAACAGAAAATCTACGTCACCATCTGCACTGTTTTCACACCCTGTGTGTCTCAAAACATACTAAAGCTGTTCTGGAGCTCATACACATACTATATATATATATAGATATAGATATGTATATGTATATATATATACATAGCTGACAGGACAGGAATACTGCACAAAGAATGCAATTCATTCTCTTCATGTTACAGTCTAACAGCGCAGTGCACACACTGCTATAATGATGTACTTTCATCTGACAGAGCCTGTCCCGATGATACTAGAGAAGACCTTACTAATCTAGCATCTACCTAAATCAGAACAAATGAATGTCCACTTACGTCCAGATGAGAACTAAGAGAGAATAAAAGCAAAACAAGAGCTAACAGAGTACAACGGAAGCCAACACAACATGAAGAGCAAAGTCAAAGCAATAAAGCATGTCCTTGGAAATGCAAACTGCACATTACAAAACCACTGTCCAATACTGAATTGACAGCTGACCTCCACTGATGTGACAGAGCTACCATTAAAGAGGACAACTGGAGTCAAAGGTCATGCTGATCACTAATAACTTATTCCAGGGAACCAATAATGGACCACAAAGTACATTTTTGTAATCATAAGCAAGACAAAAGGACATCCTGGAATTCATATGCAAGCACCTAAACAGAGAAATTGAAATTGAGTAGAAGTGCTGTGTACTGTTGCCCGATAATCTCTATTGATTCTGAAGAGCCTTTTGTGTATTTGTGTGTCTACACAATGCTTAGGAGATGATCTTAAAATTGAAGTAAATGCAGAGGTTCTTTGGTGCTAATCCTTTTTGTTTGGGATGACATAAACAGAGAGACTAATGCCAGTGAGTTCAATCTGGGAACCTATGCATAGTTTCCTGTAAATCCTTTGTGTGTAGGCTGGCCATTTAAATTCCACCTGGCAATGGCGTCAATGCCTCTTAAGAGTAAAAATACTACAGAGAGAAGTAACAGTAGTATTAACAGTAACAGTACTTACAGAATGTCACTACATCGAAGTTGATGGAAGCATCAAAAACAAAGTTTGATTTCTTGAAAATCTGAAAGATTATACTTTTAACACTGTTCAGTCCTAAAACAGAGAACTCTGTTAAAAAAGAAAATAATTTATTATTGGATAACAGACCAATTTAAGCAAAACGATTTCCACCCATACTGAATTTTGACAAAAATCAACTCAAAGAATTAACTGGATTTTAAACCAGAGGCCTGCTGAGGGCTGTCTAAGTTCTTATCACCATACTCTTCTCTGGCGTTCAAAGGCTTCTGCCTGTCCCTCTTTCCTTTTATCACTGCTGTCCTCCAGCATAGCATCTCTTTCACTTTCTCTCCACTCTTCACAACTACTGAAGTGCTTGCCTCCTGGGACCTGAAGATCTTGACCATGGTGGTTGGTTTGTCAGCATATAGCTGCAGCACATCACAACAGGAACAAAAAAAATACAAAAGGGAAAAAAAAGTCACTGTGATCACTTCTGAAGCTGATGTCACCTCCACCACAGCTTCTGAAGCTGCTGTCACCTCCACCACAGGCTGAGAAAGGAGCACAAATTGTGCATGAGCCCGCCACCTGCTGCGTTTGATGGGGAGGAACGGGAAAGACTAAGTGACTCGGCCTATTAGCATGTTGCATTAACAAAGTGTTCTTTCCAGCTGTAGAAGACGAATGTATGAACAAAAACTGGGTCATTATGGAGCTGATGTCAAAATAATGAACCATCACATCATAATTAGGATATCCCAGTTGGTGGGGAATTAAGAATTTGTGTCATGTCAGAAAAACAAAAAATACAAAATATTTTACTGTCTCACACAGGATACACAAAGTAAGCCAGACTCAAACACAGAGACACACTCTCAAAGAAAATGACAGGAACTGTCATCATAATATAAAAACAACAGACGGCCATGGTCTGTGGGACGGCCTGGAGCAAGACACAAGATGACAGAAGCTGACGGATGGAAGGAGACGATGATGAATGAGTACATGCTTAAGTGAACAAAGCAGAAAAAGTTATAAAAAATGCAAAAGAAGAAAGATGGCAATAATATCAGTAAAAGAGCAGATGTTAACACAGGAATCCCCTAAAGAGTGCAATAGTGAAGAGAAATGTGCCAAGAGTGACAGAATGACTTCAAGATATTTTTGTGTCTTTCGAACCGTTTGTTTTAGGAGCAGAGAAAACAGGCACGTGAATAATGAATAACAGGTAGCAAGAGAAAGTGTGTGTTAAAAAAAACTCTCATAAAAGCCCAAAGCCCAAACCTAGTAATAACGTTCCAGGGATATTACATCAACATCACCATCACACATCCTATAGCAACTAAAAAAAAAAAATCTCTCTTCTCATACATTTTGCTTCATGAATATTCATTCTAACCTGCATTTCACCCTCAACCTCAAACATTATCCTTGCCTTCAAGCAGCAAACTGAAGAAAAACACAACATTCAGAGACACGAATTACCTTTAAAATTTCTAGACACTGAACTCATAAAAACTGGCCCACGCTTCACACGTTGTTTAGACTTTTATTAACATTTGAGACATGCTGCTCAGCACTGGTGTAACACTGTTCAAAGGAGGCGAAGTTGGAACGGCCCTGCTGTTTGAACGTGCAGAAATAAAATAATCTGACAGTTTCTGTGCACATTTTTTTGACATGATATCTGGATGACAAATATATATATTTTTTTTTACTGTAGTGAAGCAAAAGATATGTATCCCATTGATTAAAAATTTGTTTGGACAGATGACCAAAACCCACATTTCACTCTGTCACTATGATCAAGGAGCATGCAGAAAACAAGAAGCACTGTTTTCATGAACCAAAATCACACAGTGTAAGAGCAGGCTACAGACAAAGTTCCACTCAGGCCCCTGGGGAACAAACCACTGGGAGTGACTCACAACAGTGCTGCAGTTCAGTGGAAAAGATAAAACCCTGGAGTTTCCAAACACCAACCTCTATGCAACACACCCGTGATTTTTCTAAAGACTAAAAACAACATCACAGATTAAAAATTATTGGATGGATCTGTTTACTAATAGGGAAGATTTGAAAAATTGCTTAAATACAGAACCAAATCGTCGGGTGGCTTACAGAGGTGCACAAGGACATGCTCAACAAAAATAAATCAGACAGTTTGACAGCTTTTTGTTTGTTTGTTTGCTTGCATTGGTTAAGAAACACAGAGGTCATTGCAGAGGGATTAATCAAACAAACAAGACAGCTGATTAAAAAGAAAATGAAGGGCCAAGAGGAGAAGGAGTCAGTGAGGAGACTTAATTGTCAAAACAATTTCAACCAAGCTGGACAGCAGCTCCTTGGCCTGACAGCAAAGATGCTCATAAGAATCAAAACAACTGACAAATCCCTGGTGGGCACTGAGTCAATGTCCAATGAAGTGCAGTTAAAATGGGGTGTAAGATACATGAGTTTGTAAGAATATGTGCTGGATATCCTGCTAGCAAACCAGATTGATTAGTCCATCAGAACTGACCCTGTGCGTTAAAATCACTGGATATTTATAAGAACCACTCAGATGGGATTGTAAACGTTTGTGGCTCAGCAGAACATGACACATTTTCCGTTCCAATCCTTTGTTGTGAATACTTCCTAGTCAAACCTCCGGGAGGTTCAAAGAAACACTAAGTGTTCTTTGAAAAACACTTTTAGACCCTTGCCAGGATGCCAGAGAAAAACAAAGCTGGCTGTGTTCAGTGAATACACAATAAGGACTTTTTGTAATACCTGTGTTCAGAGTATGAGGCATTGAGGAGGCAGCAATGACACATGACGTAGTGGGCGCTTAAGTGTATGATTAGTTATTTTTATTGCAGTGCAGTTTTGCGGTCATACAGCATCTGTGCTCCCTGCACAACCCCGCTTCACCATCCTACCCCTCACATAGACTTTTGATCCCTTTTTTCTTAGTCATATTCACCTTCCTCCACTGCTCCTGTTAACTCCAACTCCTCCTCCTCCTCCATCTCAACACCTCTCTCAGCACCTCTATTTTATCCTACTCATATTTATTTTCCTCTCTTTCCAGTTAGTTTATTGCCCAGTGAGGGTGAGTGAGATATCTAACCTCCACAGGTCTCCCTCTGAACTCAGCTCTCCTCCCATCACTAGACCAACTGGCTGACGGTTGGCTTATTACTTCCTGGAATGTTTGCTGTGGGAGAGCCGTCTTCACATAACATTGCAGTGTTTTCTGTCTTACTGTGCTGAATTACTTCACCCATCACTCACGCATGACTCTGATCAGAGCCTCCTTTTCCCATGCACCGATTCTCTCTTCACAACGTATATATATATATATATATATATATATATACATACTTTTCTTATGACGCTGCCTTAACATTCACTGCATGTCGTTATGTCGGATCACAAGGTAGCAGCCCTTTACTATTCTTCAGTGAAATTATTCATTTAATGGTGTAATATACAGTGTACCCATCCGATTTAAAATAGATTTGTCTCAGCAGGAGAACATTTTTACTTTGGTCTAAACAGCTTCAATTCTCTGTACTTGGCTGTCGTTTCATATCGAGTTTCCCACTGTGAATTCATTTCAATTTTTGATGAATGTCATCAGCATACGGCACCACTCTACTCTCTGAAGATGGATCAACTTGTTGCACTTTGCAAGTATATGATGTGGTCAATTTTGCTCCTATGGACGTGCACTGAGGTGCCTTCTTCACACCACTGGGCATAAGGTGAAAGTAAGAAAACTCAAAGGAGCAAGTGTTTTACTGTTCCTTTACTGTTTCTTACTCACAGCTCTATATCCCTGATACACAACTCCTTTTCAATTGATGACAAAAGCAATTTTCTCTAGTCATTAAATTAATCAACATTAGCCATTTTTCCACCTTCTCAATAGCACAGATCTTCTATGTTGCCTTTCTCTCTCTCTCACACACACACACAAAACACAGAGGAATAACATCATCTTAGGTAATATTCTGTGTCTTCATGGCCTTATCAGGTTTCTTTCCAAAGATCCGAATCAGCTCTGTAATTGCAAATCCTCAAGTCAGAGCAGTGCACTACTCCAAACCTGCCTGTCCTAATACTCCCTCCAGAGGAGGAATCAGGTCCACTTTAAACAACTTCTTGCACTTTCCAGGCATTCACATCTCCTCCAACAATATTGATAATTTTTTACAAAAACAATTCCCTGAATAACAGTAACAACACAGACTGTTGGAAAGGTAAAGATGAGCTAACATGAGCAGAGTTAGCGGTCACAAGACAAGACGCATTGTTTCATTAGCAGAAGGCAGCACATAAAACATCCAACAAGTGCGTTTACTATTTAAAGTGACAAACATCACTGTTTGGTAAAAATGTTCTCTCTAGTCGTATGGCATTTGTACGTAGTCAAAAATGATTTGTGAGAGAAGATACTTCACTCTGTAATATCTTTGTACAACCACAAGAAAACTTTGTTTATGTAGTTCCAGAAAAACCAAGGAGTGATACATCTTCAGTCTAGAAAATCAAGTCACATCCATTTCAGAAGTTGCTTTCTCCCAAACAGGTACTTCAGTAATTCAGGCTTACACACTTAATGTTTTTAAACCAGGACATCCAACATTTGGATCAAGTAGAAGTAGAGTAAAATACAGCTGTAATTTCAATGTATAAGATACATATTTAATGAAAATTTAAAGCAGGCAACTAGACTCTTTTTACATTAATATTAAAGGACTCAGATCTGTCCAACAAAACTTAGTGGTAGACAGCTCACCAAAATAAAACACATTCTTGAGGTTTAACAAACATGTTGCATATGTTTCCTCATCAACGGTTTTTAAAAGCACTTCATTATCAATAATAATATTTTTGGCCATATCACCCAGACCTAGTTCAGTCAACACGTTCAAAACTTAAGAGCGATGAAATTATCTCAGAAGCTGTTAGTTAAACTGTCTGCACAATAACAGTATTTAATAAATGTAATATTATTGCAGCACTCCATATAGATCAGAGTAAATTTAACTGTACAGCTTCTTTTTGTTTGACTGAAATACAGTGTGATGCCAAAGTTACGAAATGTCGATTTCATGCAGAGATATCTGTCCACATTTGGTATGTTTTATTCCCTCACACAACCTTCAACATTAAATTCCAGCAATTATTTATCACACTAATTAGCTACAGACTTGACTCTGCATCCAGCTTCTTCCTGCTACTAATGAGACATATTCTGTCAGACAATAACTGAGGCACAAATAGAGTTCAAAAGAAACTCATAGAACTGGAAGGAGTCCAAACATCATGTCGGTGTCCTGTCTGATGCTACCAAAGCACCTCCATACTGTAATCAAGGAGAGGGGCAGAAACTCAGTGACGTGGTCCATTGCAGGTTGTTATGGGGCACTGAGCTTATTTAAAGTCTGCTTCCCAAAAATGAAAGGCTGAGACAGGGTATCATTAATCTGATGAGTTTTCAGAGCACAGAGAGAAAGTGAAACAAGAAAGTGTTATTAAAACTATATATCAAAGTAAAAAATGAATACTGACATTCTGTAGACATGCACTAAGAATCACATTTGTGAAGCCAGACAGTCTGCCTCACTATTTTACACTAATTTTACATAATTTTTTTATGGGTCGGAAGCCCGTCTCTCAGTTTGGCATGTTTACAGTTTATTTAAAAAAATATAAACTGAAAAGTAATTTATTTCTGCCTCTATTTTCCACATTGCCATTGTTCCTTTCAGTGACATACATGTCATGTACTATCTGCATCACTCTGGGTGATGTGGCTAGTAGCATCACATGTCACATTTTCAAGACTGTACATAAAACAGTGATATTTAGAATTAATTTCATTGAATTCTAACCACTAACTTTAGGTGATTTTTGCAGCAGCACATGCCCAATCAGCACATTTCTGCTCAGCGGCCACTAAGGGCAGTTTTTAACCAGTGTACACTTTCACTTATTTGAAAAACTGGCAGGCTGTAAATGCACCACCACATTTAGTTTGACAGGGCCAATTATAGAGGATCTGCCTCTTCTATGTACACACCCACAAAGATGGATAGTGTCACATTAATCTGCTCCTTGTACCAACGAAGTTTGTGCAGATCCCCTCATAACATTATATCATAATACCAACAAACAGAGTGAAAGCAATGAAAGCAAGACCCCCACCAACTTTGTTGTTTCTGTGTGCATCACACTACCATGACCTCACTCTGAAAAGCAGGGTAAATTTAATCTGCTTTCAATCATATGTACATGTAGAGGAAATGGTGACACAACTTTGAACTTGCACTTACAAATAAAGCAGAGGTTATTCAAATGAATTTCTAAGAGGGACAAGGGAGGTGGGGAGAGACAAAGATCAGAGAGACAGTATGAGGCCTAAAAAGATTGATATTTTCTTTCTGCCTTGATCCACACAAGGGGAAATCGTTTTGAGCCTGTTCAAAAATATAAACACCCCCCCAGTTTAATCCATCTGTGCCTTTTCTCTTCCTCCCACTTCCTGACTGATCAAACAACAGCCATGCTCTAAAGAGTGGTGCAGACTTAGACTCTTCAGAGCAAAGAGAACCGAATTAGTCTGATTAGATGGATAGACACAATGATTAGTGTGAAAAGGAAGGTTGGGTGAGAGGATTGCTAAAAGTAAAATAAGACACTGGTGTGTACAGTATGTAAGCAGTATGCATATGTGTGAGTGTGAGCTTGGATGTCTGGTAGTGTGGCTGAACAAGCGTATCACTAAAACACTGTGGGATGCATGTGCTGGCTAAAAGAAGTTAATAAATAAACAACAGCTGCTTCCACCACTGTAGAGCATAAGCATGAGGAGTGAGAAGAGAAAGAGAGAGATGATGGAAAAAGGGAAAGGAGCAAAGGAGGAAAGGAGCATTGCTTGTGCTCATCTGGGTCTCTGTGGTGTCTGTACATCAAATGAAGATCAGAGCATGTAGGTAGGACGAGAACAGAACCAAAAAACACACAGAGACTGGGCCAGCCCCGTGGAGGCTGTGACACACACTTCTCAAAGCACTGAAGTAGACACAAATGTTATGTAAGTATGCCTTGTGACTTGACAGCCACAGATGCTAATATACATATTAACCATGCCGCTGCATGCCTGGATTTGTGTGATGTGTGCGAGTCATGCTAGGACATAAAATGAGCCAATGAATAATGACTGTCGTTTGAACTTATAAGAGAATAAGGACTTAGTCTGTATTACTGTCACAAATGTGAAACACCAAACACCACATTGTAAATTTAATACATGGCCACGTAGAGTAATGAGTCTTACTAAAATGTGACTCACTGCCCACCCATTCTCTTCAAATTTCTTTTTATTAGCAACTATTGTATGGCCATGTTTTATATCTACACTTATGAGCATTACTCATCACTTGATCAGTTCCCAGAAGCAAGGAACAATCCATTAATAGACAGACCTACAGGAACCCTTCAGACTGTGAGTGCATCTCAACTAAACATTGGTTTTGCGTTATTGCTGGCCTGCCAAACATCTTCTGAGAGTTGATCACTACTGAAATCAGAAGAACTAAGACTGTTGCATTAAGAGCAGTCATAAAAAGCTGTGGTTTTATTAATGCAGACAAATGCTGCTATAGACTTTTTACCTTGGAACCCATTTTCTCATCTTTGCTCATAAACTGAAACTGGCTTCACATTAATGCAGTTACATTCCTTTATTAACACACAGAAACCCTTATTTCCCCTCAATTTCCCAATTTACATTGGCTATGCCATTCATCGAGTCAATTTTTCTGAAAGGTACAAACTTTTTCAACATAAGAAGAACTATATTGTGGATTTTTTTTTTCAAAGCTCGGAACACAGCAAGCAGTAAACGAAAATGTTTCAACATATACTGTATGATATTTGCTTCAGGCACCAACAGAGCTGCAGAAACAAATACAGCTCCTAAAGCAATGTACAAGATATTAGTATTGAATCAAGTGACTTCTTGCAATGTGAAACGGTTGCTGGTGATAATAAAAAAACAGAGTTTGTTTAGGTTCTTCAAAATTTCACAACTATAGGTATGTTAGTAGAGCAGCAGTTCCAGCACCCTCTGTGTCTACATAGGAGCCTTTCAGGTGCAGAATAAATTGTAGGTCAGCTGCAGAGATAAGCTAAGCTACGACCTCTAAATTGCCTGACATAAGTACAAGGACATGGCACAAGAGAAGGGTAAAATATGAAAAGCAAATGCGAGAAAAAGAATGAATAGCTGTACAGGGTAAAGGCGAGAGACCCGTTACGTTCTAATGAGTAATTTGCTGTCATAAAGCACAAAAAATATTTTTCCATTCATTCAGATGTTTAAGTTGATTTATGTGCATCTAGCAACTATTTAACAGAGTTAATGCAGTGTATCAGAAATAGTTTGTGTGAGTTTGTTTTATATTCTACTTCTTGTTTTATGCACCCTAGCAGTCAAAATCCACCCATGCAACTTCAAACGTCCAACAGCCAAAATTGAGTTTTGGACCCTAATTTTAAATTAGTGTTTCAAATATGTCATAATTCGAGCTGGTAGTTGTGCAGTGAAGTTAGATAAAGATTAAAATGTGATAAACACAGAAAAGAGGGGGTTGATATCAGTGTTCCTTAAGATGTTCCTTTTGTGGTGAGTATTCGCAGACACACATGCGTGGATGCCCACATTTATACTGTCTTCTTTTTAATCTGTAAGTGTTGCCTTTGATCTGCCTCGATGAGGAAACGCATATTCAAAAGCTGCAAGAGCAAGAGATGAAAGGCCCGTCCAATTATGGTTAGCTAAAATGATCTCTGAAATATGCAGTGTTTCTTAAACACTTGTACACATTAGTTTGATACGCTGCAAAAAAGTCCATACGCCAACACATATAGGAAGTTTCGAAGAGGTTAGAAATCATTATGAATACAAAAATTAATCCTGTTAATCACTCAAACACAGAGGAGGCATAGTCTGAAACGTCACTAATAAAAAAAAACATTTTAACTGCAAAGAAAAGCAACACAGACAGAAAAAAAACTGTTAGCAGAATCCATATAAGGAGCTAATGATAAACTAGAAGACATTATAACTAATTGAATCATCTTCACAAAGGCTTCCACTATTTACTGACATTACGCTGCTATTGTAGCACTATGGTCTAACAGCCCAGTGTGCCCTTTTCACTGTCACACTCCACTCCCCTTTGTTATGCTCAACCATATCTACCATCCCACCATACGATAAATTACCAATATACACTTCATAATATAAACACACTGTAAGAGGTTCCTACAAACACTGACAACATACTATAAACTACCAATGTACATTAAATGACTAAATTACACTACACTGTGTAACTTTATATTATTGGCATAGCATCAATTTTATGCTGAATTTTTGAATGGATTCTCTTCTGTTTCATGGTTAGTTTCAAAAGCTTTTCTAATCATAGACGCTTAACATCTGTAACATGGAGTTCCCAACAACAACTGAACCAGCTTTGTTTTTAAAATACATTTTGGATTTAGTAATCGCAAAGTGATAACAAATTACAAAAGCACAATGCTACATGCACCAGATTATTTTAATGGAAGTAATTTTACTTCTTATTTTTACTATAAATGGCACAATAATAGCATCTGACTTGCCACATGACTAAGACTCAATAGTCATGCTTGTGGCTTTGTGAGGCTATTAGTAGGTATAGCAGTGATCTTTTAGTGATTTAGTACCTACAGTACTATGTTCATCTTAGTTTAGTGAGGCAGAATGCAAACATTTTCTATTTACCACTCAACACAAAGTACAGCTGAGGCTGATGAAAAAGTCTTTACTTTTGCAAGTATTAAAGTATTTGACAAATTAAAATTTTGACCTAACTATAGCAGTAGAATCTATAGTGACTCATGCCATAGTTGGAAATACTAGAGAAAAAGTTATTAGTTATTACTACTCACAAAAAGTTAGGGATATTCGGCTTTCGGGTGAAATTTCAGGATGAACCTAAAATGCACTATAACCTTTA